>CAUYLG010072581.1:0-14845 GCA_963573385.1 Cacajao melanocephalus | reverse complement strand
GTGTGGCTCCTCCACCGGGAATCTCCTAGTCTGTGGGCAACAAGAATTCGTCTGAAAGTGCGGCGTCCACTCGCTCTCTGCGCTTTCACTGGGAGCTACAATCCTGAGCTGTTGTTAATCGGCCATCTTGGATCTCTCTCCGTCTTATTGTGGTTTTAATTTGCATTTCTGATAGCGAATGATACTGATATCGTTTCTACATGTTTATTGGCCACACACGTATCTTCTTATTCCTATGTGTTTTTTTTCCTCCAGTTATTTATTTGGTGGTTTGGTTTTGTTATTGAGTTTGCATTGAGTTGTCAAGTTTGAGAGACGTTTTTTAGTAAATACTGTTTTTCAATCTGTAGCCTGTTATATATTTTCTTAATTATGTCTTTTAATCGAAAGTATTTAATTTTGATACAGTTTAATTTAGAGTTTTTTTTCTGATTTATGGTCACTGCTTTCTGTAACCTGTCGAAAGAAACTCTGCCTACCCCTAGGTTGCAAAGATGTTTTTTGTGATTTCTGCAAGAAGCCCTGTGATTACCTTTTATAATTAGGTCTCTGATGTATCTTGAATTAGTGTTTGTGTGTGGTATGAGGTAAGAGGTCAAGGTTCATTGTTTTCCATGTGGATTTTAGTTACTCCAACTCTATTGGTTGAAAAGATTTGATGCCTTCATAAAAATCACATGATAACTATAGGCTTATTTCTGGACTCTATTCTGTTCTATTGATCTATTTGTTGATCTTCATACTAGGACTAGTTTCTCGATTACTATAGCATTATAGTGAGTCTTGATTTAGATAGTTTGTCTTCTAACTTTTTTCTTCTTTTTCAAGATTGACTTAGATACTTAAGTCTTTTGAATTACCATATAAATGTTTTATTTATGTATTTGTTTTGATTATTCCTAAGTTGATTTTCATTGTCTCAAGGTCTGCTGAATTCTGGATCCAGGCTATGTCAATAGGGTAGTGTGGTGCCTCCTGTACCTGTCTCTGTCCCCTATAGTCCTTTTTATTTATTTTATTTAATTTTTATAATATAGACAGGATCTTGCTATGCTGCCCAGGCTGGTTTTGAACTCCTGGGCTCAGACAATCTTTCTGCCTTGGCCTCCCAAAGTGCTGGGGTTATAAGCATGAGCCACCATACCTGGCCTAGTCTTCTACCATCTTCAGAGGGCTTAGCTTGCATTTTCAGCAGAAGGATAGGCTCCCAGGAAGACTGTGAGAGAGATTTGGGGCCCAAGTTGATAATATCAAATACACTGAACTTGACTGTGTTCATTATGTTCCAGCTCTAGAGAAATGAGAATTGCTAGTGAGGTTGGTGCCATTTTGTGTATCTTCTGTACCTTGACATCCCTCAGAAATCTTGCCCCTGGTCTTCTAGTTCTAAGAACACAACAAGTTTCCTGTTTCTCTGGAGATGAAATCTAGATTTTCGATTTTGGAACCAAAGTTGGACTCATGACTCTGGAACACCAATTTCTTTAGCAAGTTCTTCTCTGGAATCAGTCCCAAGGTATGGGTTTTTCATAAATGCTTTGATGAACATGCATAATTGAGAGGCACTGTGGGTGGTGCAACACCACCTGGCTTCTCTACTTTGTAACTCTGCACCAGGTTGATCTTGCCCATGTCTCTGGCTTGATTCTAAAGTCTCAGTTTCTGTTTTTTTCTGGAATCCATGCTTAGCTCTTCAATTCTGAAATCAAATCTGGATTCTGGACTCTTCTGTATTGATTTCTAATGCAAGTATTTGGTAGCATAACTTGGGTAAGGTTTTTGATTGAAGGTACTGATGAGGATTTTCAATTGATCCTCTGTGAATTTGGTGCGACTGTGCCTGTGATGTGTTGCTACCATGTTGCGTGAAGAGGTGTCTCCGGCTATGCTGAAAGAGAGTCCTGGAGGCTGAGTTACTGTTGGGAGAAAAGAATTATCATATAAATTTTAGAATCAGCTTGTCAATTTCTATAAAAACCCAGGTGAGTTTATGCTTGTGATTACTATATTATCAGTTTGGAGAGAACTGCCTTATTGAAAATATTGCATATTCAGTCTATGAAAATGGTATGTTTCTTTATTTAGCTATTTTTAGTTTCTTTCAGCTATGTTTCATAATTTTCAATGTAGAGGTATTGCATGTATTTTATTTACCAATTAAATCCTAATTTATGGTTTTCGATGGTATTAATTCTTTTTATTTAATTCCATTTTCAACTGTTTGCCATTAGTGCATAAAATACAATTGAATCCCAGCACTTTTGGGAGGCTGAGGTGGGTGGATCACGAGGTGGATCACGAGGTCAGGAGTTCAAGACCAGCCTGGCCAAAAAGGTGAAACCCCATCTCTACTAAAAATACAAAAATTATATTGGTGTGGTGCTGGGTACCTATAATCCAAGCTACTCGAGAGGCTGAGGCAGAGAATTGCTTGAACCCCGGAGGCAGAGGTTGCAGTGAGCCAAGATTGTGCCACTGCACTCCAGCCTGGGCGACAGAGTAAGACTCTGTCTCAAAACAAAAACAAAAACAAAAACAAAATTGATTTTTGTATACTTAATTTACGTGGTCTGATGTTGTTAAATAAATTTATTAGTTTTACCTGTTTTGTAGATTCTCAAGCATTTTCCATGTAAACAATCATGTAATCTTCAGATAAGAACTTTATAGTTCTTAAACCTATGTTAAGTAATGTTTTGTTATTTGCAACAGTATGCAATCATTTCTAATCATGTGAGTAGCACTAGTGAAATTTTTACAGTGAAAAAATGCCACACACAATGAAGTTTTAATGACATTATTTATAGTTTCTAAAAATGTTTTCAATGAAATGTTCAAAAAAGGATGAGGTCAGTAAATTTAGGGTACGTACACTTATGAAATATCATGGAGCCATTTAAAATCTCATTCTTGAATAGTCTTTAAGGGTATGGGAAAATTCTGACGTATCATGGGAAAAAACACTCAAGATATAAAATAATGAGGTTACACAAAGTCATTCTGCGTTTTTAAAAAAGAATTTCATAGTTTTGGTGTTTTAATGCAGCAAAAGTTTATGATTCTTAGGGGTCAGCAGTCACTATGGATTCTCAACTGACTGTGCTCTACCATCCTGTGGCTCCAGCATTAGATATATGTGGCCCCTTTAGTGAATGCTACAGAGAAAGAGAGACTGGAGAATAACTAGGTTATTCTAAGACTCCAGCCACATTCCTGGCTTGCTGTCCCTGGAAGGAAGTTTATCTTATGAGCTACCACTGCGAACACACAGCACATACATACCTACTATCATAGTGAACCAACATGTTAATCAAATAATGACCTGAGCTCCCAGACAGAGTTCACATCATTTAACTGTGCTGTGCACACTAGCCTGCTGATTCTCCACGTGGAGGAAAGAACCATATCAGAATTATGTAGATAACGTTTTTTGTTAGTATCTTTATCTAGACACCTTTTACTGGAGATTGTTATACTTTTGTTGTGAGTGGGAAGTAGGACACTGGAAGAAAAAAAGGGAAACTGGGAATATAGATTTTGAAAACATTTTCCAACTGACTATGATACGTTACTCCTCAAGCCATTGATCTCAACTTTTCTTCATAAAAATGAAAAAAAATTTTAGCAGCTTGAAGAGGTGAATCAAGCAGAGTGCCAGAAAACAGGAATTCAAACACATTGAATTCATGTTTGCAGTAAGATTGGGAAAGGGATCATGTTTATAAAACAGGAACAGACAACCATGGGGAAGGACAGTGCTAAGAAAACACAGAGATCTTGGAAAAATGCATAATTTCCAAAAGAAAAAAACAGCGTAAATATCACAATAGATACTTCAGAAAAAATCTTAGAAGTCAGACCAACTAATGTTACTCTCTTGGAATGCAAAACCAAAAGTCAGAGATGAGAATTACAAATTAAGAGATAAATTAATCAAGAGATTAATAGAGATAAGAGATAAAAACAATCAAGAATAGAGCCATAATAATCAAAAAATAAAGATTGTCAAGAATAGAGCTAGGACTTGGTCAGGAGAATATAATTTCCAGGAGGAGAAACAGAAGAAGAAGAGAAAATTAAGTAAATTATCTGAGTTAATATGACTTCAATAGTATCACCACATGACCTTGTCTATTTTTTAATCTGAGTTGAGGACCAAAAGGTAAAGGGAAGGAAACAATTCTGGAACATGAAACACAGCAGCAAATATGGTACTTGCTCCTGCAACTGGTCAAAAGCCGGAGCTGATCATCCTCGCTCTGTTGTTCACCACCCTTCTCCTGTTCTCCTTACCTTCTGCCAGCAACTCTGATGAATGAGATTCCTTCCTGGTGGAATGATACCAGCCTTCATTTCCACAAGATCCAAGCTCTTGCTGGTCCTGTCTTTATTAAGTTTCTGCAATTTTCCACTCATACGGCGAATCTTTGTTTACCAGACACAGTCCCACTTGCTTCTATTGCAAGGCAGCAACTCAATTTCCCCTTAGCCATTGGGAATAATTACCCAGTCAGCAGAGCGACTCGTTCACCTTCTAGTTTGGTGGTAGGAGAGGTAATGTGGTTGGGGTTCAGTGTCAAGCTGTAATTTGATTGATATGTCACTGTGATCTCTGGTGGGAGTTTTCTTACCTTAGGCATCAGAGACCCCAACCCCATCAAACCCAAGGTCATAACAAAGAAAAGCAATTCTTCAGTGAGTTGTTTGGTAAAATAGGGAGAGAAACAACTCCCACATCCACAATTTACCCCCCAGACTAATACATTCTGGTGATTGTAGTGGCCCCGCGTATTGGCTGCTGATTAAAGAAAGCTACCACATCCTGTAGGTGGGTCCCCTACCTTGCAGAATGTTGTTTCCCTGCTGGTTCTTGTAATCAAACCTTTGCCATTTTTTAAGGCAGTTGCTTCTGGGTGATGGGGCACATCATAATTTCATGGCAGTTCTTCTTTTGCTATAGAATGATTGCTTTGCTGGAGACTATGTTGTTTGGGGTACCGTGGCAGCCGATAAGGCACCAATCATGATACATGTGGAAGCATGGTAGGCAAGAAAAATAAGTCTATTAACGGAATAGGCATTTACTGTGGTGAGGCCAAATTTGTTGCCCTCTCCATCATGACAGGAGCAATGGAATCAATGTGTCCCACGTGGCTTCTTGGTATACCCAGGGATAAGGGCCATACTTGCCGTTGGCACATAGGGAACTCAGTGGTATCAGGAACCAAATGAGCCTCGCTGGGGAAAGTCCAGGCTTCTTGCCTTCAGGGCCACTTGGGATAAGAGCCTGGGCAGGCACTGGGGCAGCTGTGGAAAGACGCTAATGGCATCCACACTTAGTCATAGTTGAGAGCTGGCACTGGAGTGGATGTCCTGTGGTGAGCATTTTTGTAAGAAATGATTGTCTTCTCTGTGCTCACTCTGAGAGACCCACCCACACATCTCTAGCCCAGGCTTCCCAATCACCAATTTTTCAATATTGATCTTTCCAAGTTCCTAGCCAGCCACTTACCTATTAGCCCCTGCTGAGGACATAGTGTGGAGCCTTACTCCTGCTCTTCCCTTCCAGGTGAAGTAGACAGCCATCTGACTGTACTGCCCAAATTCTGCCCAAATGAGGATTTCCCTTCACCACTCTTTGAAGGCCGCTCTTAGTGGATTTTATGCCCTGAAAACCTGTCCATAAACTGGAAAGTGGTAATCAGTAATTCCACATGAGGCCATCAGTGTGGGTAGAGGGAGAAAAGTAGTGAAGCATAAGAAAGAGACACCTCAGGGGAGTGAGCTAACTGCTCAGGCCACTTACTTGTACCTTCTGAACTTGCTTGAGTCAGATTCATTTAGATTTTTTCCATGTAACTACAGGTTCTGTGCTCACCTCTATGATCTGGTGACTTGGATGCCACCCAGTTCCTGATGGACAGTTTTCCTTGTACAACGAGCACACTGCCACTGAGGGAGTGCCCACACATGGCGTCCTATGGGGTATCAAAATAATCAAGATCCCTGTGCATTATACTATGACAATGAAGCAGGGGCGTTATCATGGTCTCAAGGGAAATCATCTGGAGACAAATCTCTTCTGGTTATCGTTTTCAAGAGGAATGGAAGAAACGGCATTTCCTATGTCAATAGTTGCATACCTGTAGCCAGTGACTATACTGATTTTCTCAGTAAGTTACCACATCTGAAACCGAAGTTACAGCTGTCATCCTCACCTGATTAAGTATGTGATAAGGCACAATTATTCTCCAGACTTATCTGGGTTTTGTACAGGCCCAATAAGCTAGTTAAATGGCGGCTATGGTAAGACCCAGCACCCCTGTCTTTCTGAAGTCTTTGATGATGGGCTTCTACATGCTAGACAAATAAACCATGATGGGGCCCACTAGATCCACTGAGAGATTAATTCAATTTCTAGGTCTTGATATCTGCTCAGAGATGACTTGTATAACCCTTGGAAGGTCTGGATATTTCTTTTTCCTTAGTGCAGAGTCACCCTGTAAATAAACGCAGGGCCATCTGGAAAAGGCCTGGAGGTAGATTCACACTATGTATATGTGGTTGCGGTATAGAGTCCTTCCTCAAAGAATCCAGCCTACTCTGGTTGTGTGAACTGGCCTAGATCTGGAAAATGGACAAGAGGCCCTGGAATCCCACTGTAGTGATTCCATGTACTAGGAGTCATTGTATTAGGATTCTGCCGACCAGAACCAGAAAGTTTCTTTCTACATGAGTCAAGTACACTTGAGTAAGTCTACCCATCAATTTCATTTCCAAGGACCCTATAAGTAAATTAGTCATAGACGCTGTGAGTCAAAGTACTTTGATTGCCACAAGAGACACCCCTGTTGATTTTAAAAATTGTGTCTATGCACATGCACACATATGTTTACTGTGGCACTGTTCACGACAGCAAAGACTTGTAACCAACCCAAATGCCCATCAATGATAGACTGGATAAGGAAAATGTGGCATATATACACCATGGAATGCTATGCAGCCATAAAAAGGGATGAGTTCATATCATTTGCTGGGACATGGATGAATCTGGAAAGCATCATTCTCAGCAAACTAATATAAAAACAGAAAACTAAACACTGCATGTTCTCACTCATAAGTGGGAGTTAAACAATGAGAACACATGGACACAGGAACGGGAACATCACACACTGGGGCCTGTTGGGGGTGGGGGTCTTGGGGAGGGAGAGCATTAGGAGAAATACCTAATATAGATGATGGGGTGATGGTTGCAGCAAACCACCATGTCAGCTGTATAAATATGTAACAAACATGCATGTTCTGCACATGTACCCCAGAACTTAAAGTATAATTTAAAAAAAAAAAAGAAAAGAAATTGTGTCTATGTTGTTGCTCATGGTTAAGAGCTTCCACTTTGCTCCTGGAGCTACTCCTGGTACCAATTACAATGTTAGTCTAAGCTTGTCAAAAAATAGATGGAACCCTCAGAGGGGTGAATGGGGAGAGTCTAAGGAAGGAACCATTTGCAGAGGTGCAGTTGGGTTAAGGGAACCCAATAAGGCATGGTGATGTATCTCATGCCCAGAAAAAGTGGAGAGCTGCCACCTGCATATCCCCTGACCCCCAGGGTCTGAAAGGCAAGGGGAGAGATGGTTTTCAGAGATGGTGGAGTGGGAGCATCTAGTAGTATCTGTGGTCTTTGGCGGAGAAATGAAGCTACTGATGAGTTACTAGGGAGGATGCCAGGAGAGTATTTGCAGAATTTCTCCCTCTTCCCCCACCCATACCCTTTTAGATTTCCTAAAGGTCCTTTGCATTGGCTGAACCCAACCAATAGCCAGAGGGCAAGGAGGCCACCCTTCTCACACAGAGTAGGTTAGAAAAGGTAGACAGTGTGGTTTCAAGGGCTGAACCAAGATCATCCAGCACAGGTGCTTTATCTGCCCTGGAGAAAGCCCTGGATATGATTCAGCACCCATTCAAGAGTAAACTTTTAACAAACTGCAGATAAAAAAAAATTTCCCTAACTAGAGCCAAATAATCTACCAGAAAACAACAGCAAAAATTGGTGGAGCATTAAAAGAATTCCCATTTAGAAGTATCAATTTGCATACTCTTTTAACAATGCATATATCTATTTATGTCTTCCAGTAGTTTATTCTAAAATAATCATATTCACGAAATTGATAGCATATTTTCATTGCGGAATTCTTCATGAATAAAAAAATGCTGGTAGTGTTCAATAATTAGACATTAATTAAATGAAAGATAGCATAAACATATAATGGAAAGCTGTGTCAAAAAATTCCTTTGCTGTTTTCAGTTTTAAATTTTATTAGCCTTTTTGGTGCACCTAACTATAGATCAGGCACGATCAGTCACTTTTGTAAAGTTCCATTTATTCTTCATTATTCTGTTTGGTTTAACATCTGCCATTTGTTTTTCAATTTAAACACTTCTACTAAAGAGCTAGTCTTCTTAAGACATCATCATTGCAGCTGTAGGGTGTCCAAGATTATTAAGATATAATCTCTTCCCACAAGGAACTCTGAGCTGATCAGGACACATAGTAAGAAGCCTGTATAACACACAATGTAAGAACTGCTATAGAAAATGATTAAGGGGAGGACTCCGGAAGCATGCAAGGGGGAGGGCTTTCTTTTGTGTGAGGTTGTAAGGAAGGCATCCTGGAGGAGGAGGTACCTGTTCTGTGTCTCCATAATAAGGTATAATTTGACAGACATAAGCAAAGGGCACCCAGATGGGGGAGCAGAATGTGTTGGAGAAAAGGAAGTGGTGTGGCTTGGCAATATTGTACTTCATTTTAATTGCAGATTAACAGAATTTTATTGACTAGCCTGGGACCTTCACCATCATTGTTTCTATTAAAAAGAGATGTTCTAATTTTTTAGACAATGCACTTTCAAGTGAAAACGTCTTTAGCAGTGAAGGCCTTTTAATATCATCTTTGAGTCTTTTGAGAGCACAGTTTAAATCTGCCAATGATAACAGTGCTGACTTTCTTTAACATGCCACTTGCTGTTGGGTTTCATGAGGTAATTTTTAAAGCAGGCACCTCCTTATTGCTTATGTTGGAGATTTGGTCACAGAATGTATGTTTCTCCCTGGGAGCTTCCCTTTGGGGCCAATGGTTTTTTATCAGTAGCGTGTCATTTTATTTAAGGTTTCTTATATGTGTTTAACAAGGCATTTAGGTGGAAATATATCTCATAATTTTAATTGTCAATCACCACCCCTGGTAGGAGGGCCTTCCTCTTACCATATGGAATACAGATGTGAAGAGGATTGAAAGAGGGCAGATATAATGACCATCAGTGAGGCGTGTTCCAGGCTAAGGAAGAAGAGGAAACATCTGAGTGTTATCTAAATGGATGAATATGACAGCTGTTGGCCACAGGCTAGTTAGGATGTAAGAGCAGTAAAAATTGAGATGTGGAAACATGCTGGAATAAAAAGTCCTTTGGCAAGATTAATGCATGGAACATGGCTCGTTCAAGGGAGGCACCTATTTAGGTACTCTGCTCTCTTCCTGTAAAAAGCTGCTTAGGGGGCATGAAGAAGTTCTTGAAGCAAAGCAGGTGCTACTTCTGCACAGCTGTGACCCCGAGTCTGCCAAGCAGAGGTCAGGGAGGCGGCTGCTTCTTGCAATTAATCATCCCAGGCCTGCTCTGTTGCTGGTCTGCTTACAGTTCTGTAAGCTGGTCGGTCTTGATTATGTCTTTTGACCGCATTGCCTGGGACTGGTTGACTCTAGAGAGTGTGTCAGCCGTTTTCTGTAATGTGATAAAGGGAAAGGGGCCAGGCAGGCAGCAATCAGAGCTGGGAATTGTGTGACTGCTCCTTCAATGCATTTGGTAGGAAGAATGCAAACATGTGCAGAGCCAGTGGTCACAAGCATTTATCTTCAGCCGTGTACATCTGCTACATTCAGTCCTGCCACAGTGTCCTCAAGGTGCTCCAACCAGAGCAGGATGGATTCTTGGTGTGAGCATGAAGACTGGCCCTGTAGACTGGCTGCCATCTGATCCCAATGGGACTTGCCAACCTGTCTTTCCTGGGTGCTGACATCTGGCACATCTCATGTGCTATTCCAACTGAACTGCTTGTTCTTCCCCATGTTTCCTTCCTGCCTGCCCTAGATCATTCCACTCCCTTTGCCCTGGAAGCCATCCCAGTGACACATGGATTCTAGCCATGCCCTAGAATCCAAATCCTACCTCTCCTTCCTCAAATGTCCTTTCCTCCTCGAAGCTTTCCATACCTTTCCAGCCGGGAGGGAGAGGAAGCCTCTTCAAGTCATTCCATCTCTTGGCTCTATATGTGCATGTATGTCAAATAATATCTTTTCTGTGTACTTGGCTTACCATAAGACCGATAGCTTCCCAAGGGCAAAGTTCTCACCTGGTTCACAATCCCTTGCACAATGCCTGAGGACGTGTAGGTCCTAAATGTGTGTTTAGGGTACAATGATCTGTTTTTTTCTCTAAAATATTTCCAATCTGTTGTCCTCTTTAGGGCCCCTTTTGTGGCTTGTAACTGATCATTACAGCTGACTTGTTAATTTGGCTAATTTTTGTGAACTTTAGAGCTCAGATAGCCATGAAGGGCGGAAAAGAAAGAATGCATTTACTGAGCACCTACTTCATGCCAGATCCTAATATGATGTTGTCATACCCACTTTCCAAGAAAGATCTAAGCAACCCTTCAACTTTTGTACATTCAGATTCCATACAACTTGTCCTTTAGTACGCTGACACCCTTAGCTGCCTCTCATGCACCTTTAGCTGCACAGATTTCTTACCTAATGAACAGAAATCTATGCTTATTGTGTGAGATCATTGCCACCAGCCAAAAGACCCTGAGCAGAGACAAGGTGGTCTAAGGCTCTGGAAGTTGCCTCCTTTCCCTTGGGCTCCAGTGCAGTTGGCACTTGGCCTCCACAGGGCAGGGCCCATCTGGAATAAAATACAGCCCTAAGCACCCCTTAGACACTAGATGCTCTGATAAGAAAGTGACAGAAGAGAGCAGATTCTAAGGAGGAGGCCAATGAAGGGAACACAAATAATCCAGCAAAAAGAATGCACCAACAGGCTGGAATTCTCAAGCATATTCCATTTACAGGGGAATTTCTGCACCAATTACGCTGGCCCAATTTTGTCCCGGGCCTTGGTCAACATCAGCTCCCCTTTTCCTCCCTAGCAGGGGAGGCAGGAAGCTTTAAAATGTGCTACCAGGACAACACAGCTTATTGTCTTTTATGAGTCATCTCTTGACGCTTTGCTCTTGAACTCTACTTTGCTGCAATGCTGTGCTGTTTACAAGCATACATCATGTTCTCTTCCTTCTCGGGCTTTGACTCTGCTGCTCTTCCTGTTAGAAAATCCTGCCTGTCTTTACTCCCCTACTCTTACTCTCTTTTGTCGGGTTAAAATTTATTTGTGCTTCCCGTCTCAGCTGAAGCACCACTTCCTCCAGCAAGCCCTCTCTCCCTCCTTACCTCTTATATGGTGTCCTCATGGAGGGCCTTGTGACACTCCACTGAAACTACCTCCTTTCTTCTGTCTGTAAATCTAGATCTTGCACTCCATTAAGGCGGCTACTGTGTTTTATGCACCACTTTATTTCTAGCACCTGGCATCTGCACACAGAAGGCACTCAAGGAATATTTGATGGGTGAATATATGAACTAATGAATTTCTGCATTATCCTGCATATTTTCTTTCTTTTTCTTTTGAGATGGAGTTTTGCTCTAGTTGCCCAGGCTGAAGTGCAATGTCACGATCTTTACTCGCTGCAACCTCTGCCTCCTGGGTTCAAGCGATTCTCCTGCCACAGCCTCCTGAGTAGCTAGCTGGGATTACAGGCATGTGCCACCACGTCCAGCTAATTTTGCATTTTTAGTAGAGATGGGGTTTCTCTATGTTGGTCAGGTTGGTCTCGAACTCCTGACCTGAGGTGATCTACTACCTCAGCCTCCCAAAGTGCTGGGATTACAGGCGTGAGCCACTGCACCCCTGGCCCATCTTGCATATTTTCAGTGAATGGTTTGCTGCGTGGTAATGGGAACTATTAGAAGAATTTATTTGTGGACTGGCATGAAAAGGTTTTTGCATCTCTATGAGCCTTGCAACATGAAAGAGTTCAATTTTCCCAAGTCTACTTACAAAATTCCTAGGACCTCAATGCTCAGGGTAAAACTTTTGTTTTTGAGTAAGGCCCTGAAAAGAATCACCATCAACCTTGACTGATGAATTATGTAACTCTACTTTGGCATAATTGTTTAAAACAATGATGTTTTCTGTTCTCTGCATGCACCTATCCTGAGCCCCAAATATGGGGTCACTCATGGTCCCATGAAGTTTGTATGTTACAGAGTTGATGGGCACAAAGATACATTAGCCAACAGCTATAGGAGTGGAGCTTCCAGGGGACAAGATTCTGGTTCACGGCCAGTGACTATTCCTGAGGCTCTGAGAAGTGAGTCATACTCCTTGGCTGGGCTCATTTCCAAGTGAGAAAACCAAGGATCCCCTGTCCATGCTGCCTTACGTGGGAGCAGAGGCTCTGGTACACGGGTGGTTCAGAGAGGCTGGGATGCAGCCTGAGAGCACCTCAACAGGACCTGTAAGCCAAAGTAGAAGCTAAAAAAAAAAAAAGATTAATTCCCCAAATTTCAGGTGCATCTTTGAGAAATCTGTGCTTGAGCTGCGAGTATACTCATACATTCACATTTTGTATTTCATTCTCAAACCACAGTGAATAAATTTGGCAACTAAAGGATCCCACCCCTCTCCCAATTGCCCTAAGTCCCCAGAGAAGCAATCAGTGTTAATGCATTTCTATTTTTTAAACATGTAGATGTTTTAGCATAATGGTAATTATAGAGTAGTGATTTCTTATCTTCCTATTTCCTCTTAATGTTATCAGCATGAAAATAACAAAAATTTTAAAACCATGATCTATAAAAAGGCTCATTTTTATTATAGATTTAATGCATACTTATTAAACAAAACTTTTGGATAAATGAGCAAAATTTGAAAGAACTGCAAATATGACTAATGCCTACATTTTGCAATGTTTTCTTCCAGGTGTTCTTGGGTAGGCAGTTTTTAAAATACAGCTGTAATCAAGCTCCAGGTGCAGTTTTGTAGTCTTTGTTAAAAGCTTAGCCTAGAAAATATTTTCTGTTATAATACCATAATTATTAGTTGGTCTTCACAGACATAATTTTTAATGGCCTCATAATATTCTATTGACTTAATGCTGGGCATTAAATTGTTGACAATCTGTCACTTTTTCAAGCATAACTACAACAAATATCTCCCTTTCTCATTTTCTTGTAATGACTTCCAGTACCAATGTAGGTTGTTTTTAGTGACGATGATGGTTATTATCATTTGCTTTTCTTTGGGCCCCCAATTCTGAGGCATCAGCTCTTTCTTCAGTGCATGGAATAGCTGCCCTTTAAGAACAACAACCCTTTACTGAGCATCAGCTGGGTTGAAGTTACTGGGTGTTAGGTTCTTTTGAAATCTAAGGGAAAGTTTGCATTTTAGTGCTAGGGCCCTTGGGACTGGACATGAGCTAGGCTTTAGCACAATCCATGCTCAGTGGAGATGGCTGCCTCTTGGCAAAGGACAATGCCTGGCCCACAGCTCCACTGCTCACTAAGGGCAATGATGGTGACTCGTAGAACTGCACATCCTGCGCCATGGAAACATAATATTCAAAGGTTCACCAACTTGAGGTTAATAAAGCCAGGATGCATTTTTAAAACCCTTTTAGGAATGCGGTAGGACATAAATGATAAAACAAGCAAGCAAATTATTCCATTGAATACTGTGGACACGTCTGCTTGCTGAATCTCTGAGAATAAGCAGCCTTTCATTGGCTCACCCACCTGTTGAATTATGCCAGCTCTTTTCATCATTGACTCTCTCATGCTTCTTAATTTCCTCCCGTTTTCAATCTGAATCAATCTGTTTATGTCTAAAAGCCAGTAGCCTCGTTGGATTATGTAAGCGGGAAAGGTCAGAGCTCAGGAGAACTGCTGCATCTGGAGCCGTAGTGTATGATGAAAGGAGTGGTTTGATAGAAAATGACCTTTTACTTTCAATTAAATGTGGCAAATAGAATACCCTCAAATTTACTCATAGTTTCAATTGCATAAAACAATATCCCTTGTACATTTCCTTCTAGATTTCTTAACATGTAGATTATATATAACTAAACATTCTACTGTGCTAATTTATTATCCTGTTTTTCCTTATGCTTTCATAGTTAATAATCTTTTACTGTTTTCCACTCCAGTCTGTAGACCAGTAATTCTGAAAATGTGGTCCCTGGGCCAGCAGCATCAGGATAACTTGAGAACGTGTGAGAAATTGCAAACCTTGGTTCCCCTTCAGATCTACTGAACTAGAAGCTTTGGGGCAGGACCTATCCATCTGTGTTTATCAACCTGTCCAGGTGATGTGATGAAGCCAGTTTAAGAATCACAGCTGTAGGCAGTCTTATTAAGCACCTCCAGCACGCCGGACATTCTTTTAAACCTTGCTACCGAAAGTGCACTCTTCGGACCAGCAGCGTGGTATCACCAGGGAGCTTATTAGAAATTCAGAACCTCAGGCCCTCCCCAGACTTGCTGAACCAAAATCGGCTTTTTTTTTTTTTTTTTTTTTTTGGAGACAGAGTTTTGCTCTTGTTGCCCAGTCTGAAGTGCAATGGCATGATCTTGGCTCACTGCAACCTCCGTCTCCTGGGTTCAAGCAATTCTCCTGCCTCAGCCTCCTGAGCAGCTGAGATTACAAGGACCCGTTTTTTTGTTGTTATTGTTTTTTTT
>CAUYLG010072580.1:0-113837 GCA_963573385.1 Cacajao melanocephalus | reverse complement strand
TTGTACTTTAGGTTCTGGGGTACATGTGCAGATCATGCAGGATTGTTGCATAGGTACACACATGCTCCCCTCCCTGTGTCCATGTGTTCTGATTGTTCAACACCCGCCTATGAGTGAGAACATGTGGTGTTTGATTTTCTGTTCTTGTGTCAGTTTGCTGAGAATGATGGTTTCCAGATTCATCCATGTCCCTGCAAAGAACATGAATTCATCATTTTTTATGGCTGCATAGTATTCCATGGTGCATATGTGCCACATTTTCCTTGTCCAGTCTATCGTCGATGGGCATTTGGGTTGGTTCCAGGTCTTTACTATTGTAAACAGTGCCGCTATGAACATACATGTGCATGTTTTTAAAGCATATTCTTACCACTTTCAAGAGCACTTTTGAGCTAGTTTCAATGTTTACATGTTGAGATTCTACCTGATAAAATTGTATTTTGCCTAATATGTTTATCATAAAGCAAAAAATTTCAAGATAACCTAACTTATTAATATTAGATTAGTGATGAGGAAAATATGGTGCCTCTCTCAAGATAGTATTATGTAGTCATTAAAAGTAATTATCAATAGTTATATGGCCAGGTGCAGTGGCTCATGCCTATAATACCAACATTTTGATGGGAGGCCATGGCAGGAGGATCACTTCAGGCCAGTTCAAGACCAGCCTGGGCAATATAGCAAGACCCTGCCTCTACAAAAAAACAAATAGAATTAACCTGGCATGGTGGCATGCACCTGTAGTCCTAGCTACACAGGAAGCTGAGGTGGGGGAATTGATTGAGCCCAGGATTTGAAGGCTGCAGTGAACTGTGATGGTGCCACTGCACTCCAGTCTGGATGACAGCGTGAGACCCTGTCTTCAAGAAAAAAAAAATTGTTTTAAGTTATCCAGTAATCACTCACTCTAGAGGAGTGAGTGATCTGCTTACTACGCACCAGATACTCTTCTAAACATTTTATACGTATAACTCATTAATCCTCACAATAACCCCATGTACTGTTATCTCCAGTTTAAATTAAAAAATTAAGCACAAAGAAAATGACATATCCAAAATTACAGAGAAAGAGAGGAGGCAGGGTTCAAATCCAAGTAAGCTAACTGCATGGCTTGCATTTTCAACCACTCCACCGTATCCACTCTACTGCCTCTCCACCATTCAGTGAAAAACACAGGAAACAAGTTTGTGTACATTTTGATTGGACCTATAAAGCACAAGCATCTCTACAGCAGAGGGCAAAAATGGAAGTAATAAACAGAAGGGTGTTAATGCTGATTATATTAGCTTCTTGTTGCTGGGTGACTGTCACCCCTAACACTTGGCAGTTTGAAACAACAAGCGTTTATTTTCTCAGTGTTTCCCCTTGCTAAGAATTTGGGAGTGGCTTAGCTGGGTAGTTCTGGCTCAAGGTCTTCCACGAGATCCCAGTCAAGCTATTGGGTAGGGCTGCAGTCATGTGAGAGCTGGACTGAGGCTCGCAGATCTGCTTCTAAGAAGGCTCACGCGTATGGCTGGCAGCAGTGGGGGCTCAGTTTCTTGTTGTCTATTGCCAGGAAGCACAATTCCTTGCCAAATGGGCCCCTACGCAGGCTTCTTATATGTCCTCACAAAGTGGTAGTTGGCTTCCTCCAGAGTGAGTGAACCAAGAACAAGGAAGAAGCCACAGTGTTTGCTATGATCCAGGCTAGAAAGTCATACATTCTCACTTCTACCACGTTCTGTTTGTTGGGATCAAGTCACTAAGTACAACTCTCAGTCAAAGGGAGGAGAATTAGCTTTCTTCTTTTGAAAGAAAGATTATCAAGTAATTTATGGATGTTTTTAAACCACAGTAGCTAGGGGATATGGCTCATGCCTGTAATCCCAGCAATTTGGGAGGCCAAGGTGGGAGGATTGCTTGAGGTCAGGAGTTGAAAACCAACCTGGGCAACACAGCAAGACCTCATCTCTGAAAGATGAGCCAAGCATGGTGTTGCATGCCTGTAGTCCCAGATTCTTGGGAGGCTGAGGTGAGAGGATTTTTTGAGCACAAGAGGTTGAGAGTGCAGTGAGCCATGATCACACCACTGCACTGCAGCCTGGGTGACAGAATGAGACCCTGTCTCTGCAAAAAAATTTTAAATATTTTTTGAATAGTCTCAACTAAATAAAAACAAACATTTTAAACATGTTTTTAAACTATCAGGGTAATCATATTAAGATTATGGGAGTCTAGGTCATTTTTTCTTTATTAGTAAAATTTTTATATTTTTATGACTAAAAACATGAAAAGACAAACTTGTATTTAATATTTAAGTAGTTATAAACATGTCTGTCATTATACTCAATGCACTCAGCAATAAATACAACTTCTCCAAAGCTAAATTCAACTGTATCAAATATTCCTCTGGTCTTTATCACATCTTCCGAAAATGACAGTTCATCTTCAAATGTCTGAGAGAAAGGGATATTTTGAAAAGTACATGCCTCTCTTCTGCTCTCCAAGGTATTCTGATGTCTGCCTGTCAGTCCAGGCAGACCTCCTCATAAGCCTAGATGCCCTTAGAATTGTGTGAAGTTGCACAAAAACCCCGTGCCTTTAGCTTTTTCGTAGATACTGCCTATTACGTCTCTCAGTCTATAGGATCACTGCCGTGAAAAACTTGCTCTCTTGAAGAATTGGTGTGCTTGTTCATTGCCAAGTTAAAAGGCTTGATGAATTTCCTTTCTTTGTCCTTGCTGCAAGGAAGCTCACAGTAATATACTGCCTTTTACAGTGAACATAGATCTTTTTTTTTATATGATCCAATTTTTACAATTTTGTAGCCTTATTTTACATAAGTCCTTTACTCAAAGCCACAAAAAGTCCTTTTTGGAAAGGAACAGGAACAATAGATACTGTTTTCATGCTTATCATGTGCTAAACACTAGCAAGTTGGTTCCCCAGTAAAAAAATAATTTTTATTTTCTTTTTAAGCATTTGAAGTGCAATTTGGGACTGGTTGAGAGTTTTTAGTTTTCTAGATGGAGAACTTTGGGACATTCTTTTGGAAGCAGAAAGTTGATATTATTATCAGGAAAATGTACTATTACTACTGTAAAGCTAATTCCTATCCATAGTTTTTTAGAGAAAAAAAAACTGTGAAGTTCCTTAAAGTCCTAATGATGACGCTATAGATCAAGATATTGTTTTATTTATTACAATATAAACTAGAGGTAGCTTTAACTATGCCATATACTTGCTGATGTAAAGAATTTTTTTAAAATATAGATTTAAACTGAAATTTGGAGCCAGCATATAAAGTTGGAGAAAACCTACTTTATGAGCAACGTACTCTGAACTTTAGTGATTGTCTTGTCAGGACAATAGAGTTCAGACTGTCTTCTGTGTGGGTTGGCAGCATCCCCTGAAGAAAATAAGTTTCCACTGTCAGTCATGCTCAGACAGGAAAAAACATGGCCTGGGACAGAGGCAAGGGAGGATCCCCACCAATCTCACATGCTGTGGACTGAGACACTCGGGGTGTCTGACATGAGAAGCACAGCGGGAACCAGAGATTCCCATGAGAAGTGGGCCCTCCACTGCTTGGGAGCCCATAGAGAGCAAAGCAAGACTTTCAAGTTGGGGATCAGAGCCTGTACACCCTAAAAGGAACCATTGCTGACAGTCGTATATATAATCACTTTTACTTTTTCTCTGAAAACTTATTGAGGACTTTCTCTCAGTTAAGTAGTATGATTGTTATATACACCTTTAACCTGTTTAATACCTGCCACAGCACTGATGCATTATATTTCTATTTTTCTCTAAAATATTTTTCTCAAAATAAAAAAAAAAAGAAGATAAGTATTTCTAGATGGCCATCCCGTATAGTCCATATACTCCCACTTGGACAAATACAGGAAAGCTAGTAGGGCAGACCAGACTGCCGACTTATAGCTAATGGGCATCAGAGTCAGATGCTGGAAACACTCAAGGAGCTGAGTGCATTCTGTAGTCTTTACCCCTCTGCACATTCTCTTTCTGCCATTTATTTCTGGCAAATAGTTTTAATGCATAATGGCTGACAAGGGTAAGCAAATGAAGTGTTCAACTTGCCACAAAGAATGAGAATTATGCTAACTCTTCAAATGCAAGTTTTCCGGCTGTTCAAGGGTACAATAAAGCAAGCCAAGGGTAAAGATCAGCAGTCACTTAGGTATTGGTTGGTGTTTCATAAATATCACTTCATAAATATCACTGCAGAGTGGAAGGATAAACCGATGTTCTTGTAAGTGGTATCACCAAGAAACCATGGCCAGAGGTATATATCATCTCCTGTCTGCCCTCAAATCCTTTAGAGTGCTAATTTGTAGGAATACAGCCACTCTACACTAAATGGACTACATGTGTATTATTTCATTTAATACACATAACAACCCTATTATGTTGCAGATTGGGAAACCAGAAGCCCAGAAAGGTTAGGGGAAAATGCTGCCCATAGTCTCATAGCGAAGCAATTATCACAGAGCCAGTGTCTGACCCAGACAATCTGACTCTAGAGCCAATGTGCTTAACCATTATGCAATATTGCCTTCAGCTCTCTGCCGTGTTATTTTCTTATCATCCTCTGCATTCAATTAAATTTTATTAAATTAGACTCTGAGCTGTTTTGTGTCAGGAGAGGAGTGGTAATGGTAAGGGAGTACTCTGGGTCCCTGCCTAGAGTAATGTAGAGCTGCAAATGAGAAAAGCCTTGTGAGAAATTGCCAACAGTCCACCCCTAATATCCATTTTCCCTACCTCCTCAACGATACAACTAAAACATATCTGAGTTTTCTTTGCAGACAGGTATGGTCATATGATGAAGCTTCAGTCAACAAGATTTATGTAAAAGAATCCTTATGTGCATGAGGGCACACTCGTCTTCCATCCTTCCTCCTTCCTACTATTTAGAACTTGGATACGATGCCATGAGCTCTAAGCCTATCATGGACCATTAAATGACCTTAACACTGGTGGAGCAGAAAAACAGAAACCAAGACTCTGATGATAGCATGAAATGGTCAGATCAACTCTGGAAGTCCTACCTCCTTTTACATGAGCAAGAAATAAACTTCTATTTTGTTTAAGCCAGTGTTGTTTTGGGGTTTTATGTTACATGCAGCCAGAGACTACCCAGGGCTGTTGCTCAAGATTGTATTGGGTTTTTAATCGTCCAAAAGCATCTGGCTAAGGAGAGAAATGAGGGCTGAAATGCAGCCTGCGCTCTCTTCAACAAACCATGGATCCTGACATGGGGCTGAGTCCACCCGGAAAGAGAGGACATTGTTTTCTAATTCACTCAAAGGCCTACTGTGTTCATGAAATCATGGCCCTATTTGGAAGGATCACTTTTTGCTGACTGACACAAAGGCACCATATGAGCTAGCTGGAGATTCATTTCAATTCAAGTCCAGAGAAGTGAGCTATACAATAGCAAGACATTACACAAGACATCTGGAGCAACAGAAAGTATTCAGCGGAACAGTGACTACCAGGTTAAATGTAGAACAAAAAGGCATATGAATGATATAATAAATTTTGGGGATTCAGGCGGAAGAAGGAGAGGGGAGTGAGGGATAAAAGACTACATGTTGGGTACAGTGTGTACACTGCTCAGGTGACAGGTGCACCAAAATCTCAGAAGTCACCACTGAAGAACGTATCCACGTAACCAAAAACCACCTGTTCCCCAAAAACTATTGAAATAAAATCAAACAAACAAACAAACAAACAAAAACTTGGAGTGGGGGGATCCAACAGAAAATTGGACTTCTTATAACCAGCAGGATAAGAGCTTAGAATAATTTAAATATTAATATGAAAATGGGACTACTTTTTAATCATGAACTGTTGTGCAATCCTAATCTCATTTAATCCTCAAAACTACATTATAATTGGCTGGGCATGATAGCTCACGCATGTAATCCTAGCACTTTGGGAGGCCGAGGCAGGCAGATCACCTGAGGTTGGGAGTTCAAGACCAGCCTGACTAACATGGAGAAACTCCATCTCTACTAAAAATATAAAATTAGCTGGGCGTGGTGGCACATGCCTGTAATCTCAGCTACTCAGGAGGCTCAGGCAGGAGAATCACGAACCCAGAAGGCAGAAGTTGCAGTAAGCCGAGACTGCTCCATTGCACTCCAGCCTGGGCAACAAGAGCCAAACTCTGTCTCAAAAAAAAACCCCAAAACTACATTATAATTAGGTTCTGCAGAAGAGAAAGCAGTCTGAGAGCAAATAAATAAACTGTTCAAGTTCACAGCTAATAAGTGGCAAAGCCAGGATTCTCACCAGGTCTGACTCCTAAAGTTGTGCACTGAACCACTACTCTGTATTTCAGTCTAGCGCGTCCTAACTGATCACACGTCCAAATTAGTGAAGTCTTAAATTTGACTGAGCTTATGGAAATTTGAAAACACCCCATAATGGGCCCAGATGATGTGTTGGAATCCCTTTGTTTAGAAGAGGAAAGTTGCCTTACTTTCCCAGTTATTTCTGTTTTGGAGGAGAGGAATGCTCCACAGATGTGTGAAGTGGCCAGGATTCCCACTGAGCGTGACACAAGCCCTCCCAGCTTCAAGAAGTCAGATCTAGACCTCTCTGTGGAAAGGGCAAGTCCTCTTTAATGAAATTTCTCCTCTGGAGGTACAGCTTCCCTCTGGTGTTCAACTCAAGTTCATCTTGGGATCACCCTACCCTAAGTTATTTTCAGGCAGTATTAATGCTTTATGACTTATTTCTTAGTTTCCTGCTGGAAAAAAAAAAATTACAGCCCAGGCATTCTGCCTCAGACACTGCAAACAACTGATGTGTAATTTGGAAAAGTATATTTTGTTGTGAGTGGAGGATATGCAAGAAATAGGAAGTTATTTCTGTTAGAGTAATATCTGCTTCATGTTCTCCCCCATACCCTAGTGCCCGCACCCCCATCTCCACACATATACACCTTGGATCTGGTAGCAGAGCTCCATGTTGACATTTCCTATATGGCTATAAGGTTTACCTAGACAGACAAAGAGTTGTTTTTGAACAATTTTTGCTTCTAAAAGTTGACTCAAGATCATTTCAGGGATATGCCCTTGGATTTTCTTCTTTTTGGAGGTCTCTGTAGATCCTCCCCAGCCTCAAATATGCACGTGTGTGTGTGTGCATGTGTGTAACCATATAAAATAATATATATTTCTACCTCCAGATAAAAGCTGTTGCTCAATAAAAGGAATACTAATAAAATTGCCCTAGTAACCCAGTGAGGTCAGTAATGCCTGCTTTTGCTAAGAAGAAAAATGAAAAAAATAAAGAGAGAGAGCAAGCCAAGTTATACCGTGTGTGTGGTATAAGGGAGAGACAGAAGCTCTTAACATCTCCCTCTGCATGACTCCTGAATCCATCCACTCCTGGTGGAGCTCTATTCCCATCTGAGCTCACACACACTAAACCAAACATACCCTAGGCCCATTCCTGAAACCACTTCTCTTGCATCATTTAGGAGAAAGAAAAAAAAAATTTCTGTAAAGCAATTGCTGTGACTTGTCCTAAAACCAAAAGCAGATAAACAATTTTTTAAACATGAAAATTGTTTAACAAAACAAATTCTGAAGACGTACCCACTCCACCCAAGGGGTGAGACTTGTATCTTCTGAGTAGGGTAGCGGACCACAGTGAAAGCTGAGAGGACAATTACACCTTATATTAAAAAGGTGTTTATGCAGCAGAAATATGACACCATTTCAAATTTGCATATTGGCAAATTTGTACAAATTTCCACAGACTAATTTTAAATACATATTCTAAAGAAAATTATTTGTCACGTGTTAGAAAAAAACATTTTGGGGTGACAAGAACTGCCTTTCCTAAGTCCCAAATACTTAGGACCCTTCTTTATGTTAATAATTGTTCTGTGATAGCTTCATAGCTTCATGCTCATCACATTATGTCTTTTTTTTTTTTTTGAGACAGTCTCACTCTGCTGCCAGGCTGGAGTGTGCAGTGGTGCCATCTCAGCTCACTGCAACCTCTGACTCCTAGGTTCAAGCAATTCTTGGGCCTCAGCCTCCCAAGTAGCTGGGATTACAGGCATGCACCACCATGCCCTGCTAATTTTTGTATTTTTAGTAGAGACAGGGTTTCACCATGTTGTCCAGGTTTGTGTTGAACTCCTGACTTCAAGTGATCCATCTCCTCAGCCTCCCAAAGTGCTAGGATTACAGGAGTGAGCCACCACGCCCAGCCAATGCTAATCACATTTTGTTTCATTTCATTTACTCAGATAGTGCATATCTATAATGTAGGTGCTAGCATTATTCCCATTTAAGGGATGAAGTAACTGAGACACAGAAACTTTAAATAACTCATTCAAGGCCGCATAGATTTAAGCCAGACCTGTCTGGAACTAGCGCTGATGTTTTGAAATCCCAACCGCATGCTCAAGGAGGCGTTGTCTGTATTTGTTTGCCAGGAGATGGTAAGGGAATGTAGAGTGTTGGCGAATGTGTCAGAGGAAGGACTAAAATTGTAAGAGGGCCTCTTGTGATACCACATTCTATGTACATCAGTAGAATATAAGTTTCATTTAGTATAGCAGTTAAAAAACTGCACATTTCCTTTGTAATAACCTTATAATAAACTATTGCACATTTTTCCCACAGACCAAAGTGATAAAATTAGAAGTTTATGAATGATCACAAACAACTTGTAGATTCCTACTGAGCAAAGCATCATAATGTTCAATAAATGGATGCTATTACATTGCTGTTCTTGTTCAGATAATGGAGATAGAGCATCACAATGTCTTCTAGCAAAAGTGATTTCACAGTCCTTTTCTTACCAAACTACATAATAACCTCAGGGCTGTTCCTATATTAATATATTACTTCATTCAGTCACCGAGTGCCTGTGCTGGACCACACACTGCAGTGGTTCCCCCTTATCAGCAGTGGATTCATTCCAAGACCTCCAGTGGCTGCTGAAACCGCAGAGAGTACCAAACCCTACCTACACAGCATGAGGTTTTTTTCCTATGCATACATACCTACGAGAAAGTTTAATGTGTAAATTAGGCACAGTACTCTTACACTTTGGGGCCATTATTAAGTGAAATCGTGGTTCCTTGACCATGAGCATGTGTTGCTGCTACAGTCAATCTGATAGCCTAGATGGCCACTGAGTGACTGGTAGGCTGGCAGTATATAGAGCGTGGATGTGCTGGGCAAAGGGATATACTCCAGGGGAGGCAAAATGGAATGGGACAAAATTTGCTAACACTACTCAGAAAGGCACACAATTTAAAACTTACAAATTCCTTATTTCTGGAATTTTACACTTAATACTTTTGGACCCCAGTTGACCATGGGTAACTGACCACAGAAAGCAAAACCTCGAATAAGGGGATACTGTTGTATTCTATTGAGTGGAGATACTGCCAGTGAAGGAAACAAAGTCCTACATTCTAGAAGAAGAAATAGGCTTTAAATAAATAACAAACGTGTGTTTGTGTGTATAGAAAAATAAAGCTGATTAAGGGCTAGAGAGTGATGATTGATTGCTGGTGCTAATTTAGACAGGGTAATCCAGGAAGACCTCCCTGAGGAGGTGACATTCGAGCAGAACCTAATAGTGTAGCTATATGGGGAGATGAATATTCTGGCAAGAGGAACAACAGCTACAAAAGTCCTGAGGTGGGATCTTGAGTTCTTTGACATGGGAAACAGCAAAGAGGCCTGTGGCGCTGGAACGTAGCCAATAAGATAGAGAATGAGGGGAAACTAGAGAGCAGGCAGGGTCACATCACATGGGGTCACGCAGGCCCTGGGATGACAGGGCCTGATGCTATATTCTAGTGAGATGGGAAGCCACTAGAGGGCACTGAGCAGGCGAGTGTCATTTATCATCTGGCACGTTTTAGAGAATCACTCTGTCTCCTGTGCCAAAAACACACCATAATACCTAATGATCCTAATGATAGGTGACAGCCACTCAGGGTTTTGGAGGTAACCACGGTACTAAATGCCAATGCAGTAATTGCTGGTGTCTCCACCTTCAATCCCCACAGAAATTGAGGCAAGGTAATTTGAACCTATCCCTAAGGGAAAAATCTGAAGATGGGACTGAATACACTGATGACAAATCTGCACATAATTCAGGAATATAAACTTAAAAATTATACACACATCTACTGATGCCATCATGGAATAAAGTAACACAATTCTGTTCTGGAAGAAGGCAACCAGGGCACCTCTAGGAATCCCAAACGCTCACCTTCCCTATGTGATGGACAAGGAGATGCTGACCAAGTAACAGCATTACAGGAGTGTTCAACTGCAGGGTCAGCTACTGTTTGTTGATTTGCCTTAGATTAGAGTCCAGAGAGAAGAGGGAACTAGGAAATGTTCGCAGAAAACGAGGAGGCTGAGGTGATAGAAAGCAAAATGGGCCCACAGGAAATTAACTAAGAGAGAACTAAATTGCAGGCCTACTAGGTGCCAGACACTATATAAATGTGGTCTTGTTTAACTGGAACAACAACCCTGTGAGGAAAATGAGGCTTAAGTATGTCCAATAACCAGCCCAAGGTCAGGCACTTGATGAGTGGCAGAGCCGACATTTAAGCCCAGATCTTTTGCTTTTTCTCCAAAGCTTGTGCTTTTTTATGCAACATTGAGTTGTGCTGACAGTGTTGGCACAGTGACAGAGAGAAAATTGTCCTAAATAAATGTGAAAATAAATCTTGGGCTATTCATTACCCAAGCTTTATAAGCAAGCCATCATCCCTGTGGCAGGGTTGAGCCTGCACTAGAGAAATCTCAGTGCACACATAGGAAGCATCGTTCCAGTTTATGGTGCCCTTACCTGCCAGATTAAAGAGGTGGGGTCTGGAGGAGAACGTCTCCCCTGACACAGTCTTAGCTGGAACTGAAAAAATAATAGAAACAGAATTACAGCAAACAGGAAAAGACTTCTCGGACTGAGTGAGCTATTTTATTCAGGAAACACTAAGCATTAATTTTAACCATTTCTTATTTAATCTCCATCTGGTTTGGAATTTTAAGAGAACCTAAATTGCACAATATTTTAAAATACAGTTAGCTGCCTGAGTCCACTGCATGTAACAATGTGCATCATCATTGTCACAGGTGAATATGTTTTTATGCCTCCATCCAAACATATATTGAGCATCAATTATGTGCCAGATACTTTGGTAATTGAACAAAGAAACTTCTAAATCCTGCTGGTGTTCTTCCAGAAACAATCAAGTCCTCCTGACATGTCTCTGATTCTTAATAACACATACCTGATGGAAAGCTTCCAAATTACATTACATATAAAACCAATTGCCTTTGGAATTTGGCTGTTTACACTAGATAAAAAAAAATATGATACACAGATCATTGTCGTTCATTTTTCAGTAGTCTTGCATCTTGTTCTCATTCTCTTAAGTCTGGTTATTATTAAGGAAAGAGAATTCTCGGCACACGACAGCATATTAATTTCCACTGGCCAAATGTCAACTAGAAATGACTATTTCTTATGTGTGGTTGGCGTGTGCCTGTGTGGAGATTGTTAAAGTTTCCGGATGTGTTCCGAAACTCAGATGGGCCTGGGTGTGGAGAGATGAGAACACCATCATGAACCAGGGCTTCCCATCTGGCTGGTCACCTTCTTGTTGCACCGTCATCTCTGGAATTAACATTTGGAGGCCCTCCAAGGGAACATTCTCTGTGTCAATGTTCCCAACTGAGCTTCAAGTTACACTTCTGGAGTTATACAGGGCAGAAGACAGTGTTATCTCAAAGGCCATCCCTGTGCTGCTAGGCCAGGATGTGCTTCCTTCCCGGAGTTCTGCACATCAGACACTAATCCTGCCTGCCAGACAAAGATTAATGCAGGCAGAGGTGGCCAAACTGACAAACTAGGTGACACCATTGAGCTCGGAATCTCCCTGGGGCAGATGGATATGGAGAACTTTGCAACAAAAACCAGCACAGAGGTGATGGTAAGCTCTAATATATTAAAAGATGAAATCACAGTGTCGAATTTTAGAGCTGGAAGGAGGCTATGTCCACCGCTCATTTTACAGAGGAAGAACTAGCCATAAAGAAAAAGTAGATGTTGTAACTAAAGACATTTCACTGTTAACTTGCAAAGCCAGCCCTGGTCCCCATGACTACAACCCCAACCTCAGCTGTACACGTAGAGCCACAGTAGGCACCCCCTGTTGTTGTATTTTCTAGAGCTATGTTCTCAATGGGCCAAAAAGGAGCTCTCACTAACTCATAACATATTCAGGCTTGCCCATAGGAGATTCTCTCTCCCCACCATTTTTTTTTAAAAAAAGTAATCTTAAACTTGTAGAAAAGTTGTGCCTATAGTAGCAAGAACTGTTTTCCCTAAACCATTTATGAGTAAGTTGGTAGCATGACATCCAGAACCCCTAAATGCTTTAGTGTATATGTATCACAAACAATGACAATTATCCCATATTATAAAAAATATATTTCTCTTATATTATCAACTATCGAAATTAGGAAGTTCACACTTATATATTACTACTATCTAATCCACAGATCGCATTCAGGTTTCCTCATTTTCTCAAAAACGTTCCGGCCCAGAATCATGCAATGCTTTAGTTTTCGTAGTGTCATTCAAGGTAGAATAGTTTCGCCATGTTCTCTTGACTTTCACGACCTTGACATTTTTGAAAATTACAGGACAGTTTTTAGAGAATGTACCTGATTTTATCTTTGTTTGATGTTTCCCCATGATTACAATCAGCTTTTTATACTTTTGGCAAAAGTGTTATAGAAGTGATGCTATGTGTGCCTTACTGCATCCTACTGGGCAGCACATGATTTGGATTTTTCCCATTTCTAATATTAACATTGATCACTTAACTAAGGTGGTTTCTGCCAGCTTTCTTCACTGGGTAGTTACTTTTTTTTCCCCTTTGTAATTAACACATATTTTGTGGGTAACACTTTCAGCCTGGTAGCCATCCCAGTCTTCATCAAATTTTCAAATGTATTCAATTATTTATATGAATATGAGTACATTGATTTTTATTTTATTCAAAAGGTTCTAATCTATTACCATTGTTATCTTTCTTATGTTCATGCGGAAACCCCTTCTTGCAGGATTGTGTGTCCTTTTGGCATGTTCTTATCGTCTTTTGTGTACTTCGTTGCTTTCCAGAATAAGATTGTGCAGGCTTACTTTGTAATTGCCCTGGCCCATCTGCTGAACCAACCAAAGCTGTGGATGTTGGTTGTCCTCACTGCTAGGAGTTTGCCACTGATCTCAGGCACTCTCAGCATACAGAGCTAGAAAATACACACACACACACACACACACACACACACACACACACACACACCCCAAACTCTCTGTGTATTGAAAATCATGAGTTCAAACTGATAACTACAATTCTAATACAACACTAAAGAGTTGACTCTTTTTTCTCACATCCATGCGTGGAAGTACCTTCTCTAGCAGTGAAAAATCTGATCCACATTATTCCTAATATATTTTCTTCGTTGGTCCATCTCTATGGCTGTTCCACTGTCTCCTCATCTGGACACTTTCCTGGGGGGCAGCCCTTCTTGCCTTACTTAGGCTCCAATACTCCATGCTGGGCCCTGACTCACCTGCATAGGCACCTTTCTTCCCCTGTTGGAGGGACCATGGAGGCTCCCTCACTGCACCTGAAGACACCACTCTGCTCAGTCCCTGCTAAATCTTTGTGAAGAATTTTTCAGGAAGCAGAGAAAAGGAGAAAGGTGAAGAAAAAAAGGATAAAACTCTTTTCTCTCCTTTGTCCACATGGCCAACTCCTAGACCCTTTAAGCTTCACCATTACTCTCAGGGCCTCCACGGTCCACCATCACTTTCTTCTAACCTGTGAAATGGCATGACTCACACTACATCATGGTCATTGGCGCATGCAGGGCCACTAGTCCGAAGGTACTTTAGGCAGCTGTTATAGCCTCTTTATCTTTTACAGCCAGGATCCAGCATAGTGCTTACCATGCAGTAGGAAACCAATATATATTCGTTGAATAAGTAAATTTTACGTAAATGAATGGATGACCATTTCAGTTATAACCACCTCTTCATCCCATAGATGTATTTTCCTTTTAACTAGTGTCTCTTAATGATTAAATGTCATCTAGAGCTAAACAGATAAATATTGCTATAAGTGGGATATTTGTGCCCCAGACTTTATGTTGAAATTTGATCCCTAGCATTGGAGGTGGAGCCTCATGGGAGGTGTTTGAGTCCTAGAGCTAGATCCCTCATGAATGGCTTGGTGCTGTCCTCCTGGCAATGAGTGATTTCTTGCTCTATCAGTTCCCAAGACAGCTGGTTGTCAAAAAGAGCCTGGTACCTCCCATCTCTTTCTTGCTTTCTCTCTCACCATGTGATCTCTGCACGTGCCAGCTCCCCTTCCCCTTCCACCATGAATGGAAGCATCTTAAGTCCCTCACCAGAAGCAAATGCCAGTGCCATGCTTCTTGCACATCCTACCAAACCATAAGCCAAATGTGTTAGTCCTTTCTCACACTGCTACAAAGAACGTCCCCAAGACTAGGTAATTTATAAACAAAGGCGCTTTAATTGACTCACAGTTCTGCATGGCTAGAGAGGCCTCAGGAAACTTATGATCATGACAGAAGGCAACGGGGAAGCAGTCACCTTCTTCACAAGGCAACAGGAGAGAGAAGAACCAAGGAGGAATGTCCAAACACTTACAAAGCCATTATATCTCATGGAAACTCACTCACTATTAAGAGAACAGCATGGGGAAACAGTCCCCATGATCCAATCCCCTCTCTCCCTCGACACATGAGGATTACAAATTGAGATGAGATTTGGGTAAATACACAGAGCCAAACCATAACACTAAATAAACCCCTTTTCTTTATAATTTACCAGCCTCAGCTATTCCTTTATAGCAACACAAACAGACTGACAGAAAATTAGTACCAGGGAGTGGGGCACTGCTGTAAAGATACCAGAAAATGTGGAAGCAGCTTCAGAACTGGATAACAGGCAGAGGTTGGAAGAATTTGGAGGGCACACAAGAAGAAAAATAAACAAGGAAAAGTCTGGAAATTCTTCGAGACTGGTTGCATGGTTGTGACCAAAATGCTGATAGAAATATAGACAGCAAAGTCCAAACGGATAGAGTCTCTGATGGAAATGAAGAACTTACTCGGAACTGGAACAAAGATCACCCTTGTTGCTATAGCAAAGAACTTAGCTGCATTGTGTCCATGCCCTAGGGCCAAGCTTAAGAGTGATGACCTAGGGTATCTAAGGGAAGAAATTTCTCAGCAGCAAAGCTTCAAGGAGGAGAATGGTTGCTTTTAACAGCTTATGGTCATATACAGCAGCAAATGAATGACCTAAGTAGAACTTATCATTAAAAAGGAAGCAGAGAATAAAAATTTGGAAAATACGTAGCCTGGTCATGTGGTAGAGAAGGAAGGAGCATTTCCAGAAGAATTCAAGAGCACTACAGAGCAACTACTCACTAGAGGGATTTGTAGCACTAAAAGGGAGCCAGGTGCTAATAATCAAGACAATGAGAAAAAGACCCCAAAGGTGTTTCAGAAAATTTCAAGGCCACTCCTCCCATCACAGGCCCGGCAGCCTAGGAAAACAGAATGATTTCCTAGGGTACAGCTGTTCCACTCCAGCTCAAGGGGCTGCTCTCTACATCCCTCCCTCAGTCTGCAGCTGTGGGGCAAAGGGCCACAAGTATTAATCTAGCCGCTGCTCTGAGGGCATAAGCCATAAGCCTTGGTGGCTTCTGCGTAGTGTTAACTGTGCAGGTGCACAGAATGCAAGAATGGTGGAGGCTTGGCAGTTTGCACCTAGATTTCAGAGAATGTATCATAAAGCCTGGGCACCCAGACAGAAGCCTGCCACAGGGATGGAGCCACTGCAGAGAGCCTCAACTAGGGCAGTGGGAAATGTGGAGCTGGAGCCCCCTGGACAGAGTCCCCACCAGAGTACTACTTAGTGGAGCTGTGAATGTAGAGCCACAACCCTCCAGACCCCAGAATTATAGAGCCACCAGCAATGTGCAACTTCAACCTGGAAAAGCCACAGACACTGAACTCCAACCCATAATAGCAGCCATGTAGGCTACACTCAGCAAAACCATGGAGGCAGGGCTTCTAGAGCCACTGGGGGCACACTCTTCATACCAGCATACTCAGGATATGACACATGGAGTCAAAGATTATTTTGGGGCTTTAAGATTTAATATTCACCCTGCTGGATTTCAAACTTGCATGGAACCTGTCACCCGTTTCTCTGGCCAATTTTTCCCTTTTGGAATGGGAATATTTACCACAAGCTTGTACCACCATTGTATCTTGGAAGTAAATAACTTGTTTTTGATTTTACAGGCTCCCAGCTGTAAGGAATTCACCTTGACTCTCAGATAAGATTGGGAACTTTGGACTTTTGAGTTGATGCTGGAACAAGTTAAGAATTTTGGAGACTATTAGGATGAAATGACTGTATTTTGCAATGTAAAAAGAACATGAAGTTTGATGGGTAAAGGGTGGAATGCTATGGTTTGGACATTTATCTCCCAAAACCTCAAGCTGAAATTTGATCCTCAATGTCAGAGATGGGACCTAACGGGAGGTGTTTAGGTCATGAAGGTGTACCCCTCAAGAATGGCTTGGTGCTGTCCTACTGGTAATGAGTTTTCTCTGTATTAGTTCTCACAAGAACTGGTTGTTAAAAAGAGCCTGGCATCCCCTTCCCCACGTTCTTGTTTTCCTCTCTCACTATGTGATCTTTGCACTTGCTGACTCCCTTTCACCGTCCACCATGAGTGGAAGCAACCTGAGACCTTCACCAGAAGCAGATGTTGATGCTGTGCTTCTTGTACAGCCTGCAATACCTCAAGCCAAATAAACCTCTTCTCTTTATCAATTACCCAGCCTCAGGTATTCATTTATAGCAACACAGATGGACTAGGACAAATATCTACTGTGGTACTGTAGGAGTCGATAGATGGTAGGAGGGCTATCTTTGTGCAGGAACTGGAGTCCTGCTGGCAGTCAGAAAGGAGCTGTCTGCTTTTCCTTCTTGAGGGGCTACCCATGTAATAATAATATTACGTGTTTATAATGCTTAAGGCACATACATTATAAACACCTACAAGGTGCTCTGGCACATTACATGTATCCTTTCCCTTCCACTCGTACATGGGTCACCTGACCTTCCAAGCCTAGGTCAGCCCTCATGTCATACATGAATCTTTGCTCAATCATTTTAGTCCACATGAACTCCTGCTCTCTGGATTTCAATTGCACCTATAATTAGTACAACAAAGCCAGCCCTAAATTTTATTTACATTAGTTCAAAATAGACTACACATCTATTGAAAATGGTAACAGGCCTTTTACCTCCTTTTACCACTGTTATCTCCAACAGTGTCTAGAAAAATATTAAGTGCCTAATAAGTATCTGATTGACTCAATGATTGATTAACATCTGGTAAGTAGCAATAGACATTTTAATAGTCAGTATCTCTCAACCTATTGCTTTAATAAATACTCATAAAACATTTTCCTTTATAGAAACTAAAATGGCTACAGAGAACCATCTATTATAAGAGTAAATCTGTGAATTCTCAGAGAACCAGATAGCATTCTAAAAAGAACATACATGTAAAAGACATATCTGACTGTTATCCAAATAGAGAAATAACTCTTAAAACTCAACAACAAGGAAATGAACAATCCAATTAAAATATTGACAAAATATCTGGACAGTTTGCCAAAGATTATTATTATTGAAAAGACACTCAACATTGTATGTTATCAGGGAATTTCAAATTGAAACAAGGAAGTATCACTGTACACCTACTAGCATGGCTAACATCCAGAACACTGACAATACCAAATACTGGTGAAGAGGTGGAAAAACAAGAACTCTCTTTCATTGGTAGTGGAAATGAAAAATGGTACAGACGTTTTAGAAAATAGTTTGGCAGTTTCTTACAAAACCAAACATACTTTCACCATAAGATCCAGCAATCATACTCCTTGGTATTTACCCAAAAGATCTGAAAACTTATGGCTACACCAAAACCTACATATGAATGTTCATAGCAGCTTTATTCATAATAGCCGAAACTTGGAAGTAACCAAGATATCTTTCAATAAGTAAATGTATAAATAAACTGTGGTGCACCCATATGATGTGTTTTACCCATACTACCTTGGGTGAGGTATGGTGAGGGCCGACAGAGACCAAGAGGGAGGAATTGGAAAGAGTTTTATAGTCAGTTACACTCACAGTTCCCTGGGGAGAATATAGCATGCTATGCAGGGCCACTCAGGGGAAGCACCAGGGCCACCCACAAGACGGAAGGAGAGAGGGGAACCGTGAGCAAGCGCCTTGACCATGGTTTCAGCAGGAAAGAATAGGCAAGTCTCAGTAAGCAAGTTTAGGATTGAGTATTTCAAATGATTTCCATGAGCTCTTGGGCATAGAGGCTGTGACTGGTTGTCTATAGCCTGGCCTGGGAGGGGTTTGAGGTGGGAACATAGTGGCTCAATGCATGAGAGCCTAAAAAGGGAGACAGTTGGGAGCACGCACTTAATGGGCCACTCAAGAATGGCAACTGACTGCCTCTAGCTAGAGCTTAAAACTGGGTCAATTCAATTTTTCTTAAAAAACTATGAAATTTTATTCAGTGAAATTGAATTTCACACAATGAAATTTTATTCAGTGTGAAAAAGAAATGAGCTACTGAGCTACATAAAGACAAGCAGGAATCTTAAATGCATATTGTTTAGTGAAATAAGCCACTCTGAAAAGGCTGCATATGGTATGATTTCAATGTCAGTATATAACGTTCTAGGAAAGGCAAAACTATGGAGACAGTAAAAAGATCAGTGGTTACCCGAGGACCGGGGGAAGGAGTGATGAATACATGAAGCACACAGGATCTTCAGGGCAATGAACCCATTCTATGTGATACTATAGTGGTGGATACATGTAATCATACATTTGTCAAAACCCATAAAATGTATGACACCCTTAGAATGTGCAAAGAATGCACAACCCATAAATGTGCAACTCTAATGTAAACTATGGATTTTGGTTTATTACGATGTGTCAATGTTGGTTCATCAATTGTAACAAAAGTGCCACATTGATATAGGATGTTGATTGTGGGGGAAGCTGTAAATGGGGGGAGGAATCAGGTATGTAGGAATTCTGCATTTTCTGCCCAATTTTACTGTGAACCTAAAACTGCTCTAAAAAATAAATCTATTAATTAAAAAATAAAAGAACACAAAGAAGTCTAAATGACTTCTAAATGTAAGTCATTTAGAAACAGAAAGCTGAAAGAGAGCTTCCTCTGGAAATCAAGAAAGAAAGAATGGTGACAATTATGAAGTCATTATGCAATAAAAAGGAGTAATGAAAGGGATGATGGAACCCCATTATTATTAAAAGACAATCTAGAAAAAGGAGTCATATTCATAGAACATTTACTAATGAGATACTACATGCTAACCACCACAAGAAGCATTTAAATAATGAGACATTATCTCGCTTAATCACATTTAATCCTTACCTATTACTCATAAAAATGTATCATTAACCCATTTACCCATTTGAAGATGAGGAAGCTGAGGTTCAAAGATGATAAGTGGCTTGCCCAGTTTGGTTAATTCAAGTAAGCAAAGTTGACTCTATAGAAGATGGTTCTTATTTATCATGAAATCTTCTCAGAGTATAGTATGCTTCTTGCTCAGAATCTTCTCTGAAAAGACTCTATAATACATAAGAGCCACCTACTATAGAGAAAGAATTGACAACTTCAAGAGAATGTGGTCATCTATACCACATCATTCAGGGCATATGGAATGGAGAGGTGCATGAAAAAATTAACTACTTGGAAGGATCCAAAAAGGAAGCAGCAATAGAGCAACGCCTTGAAAGATGAGTACAATTTCTAATAAACATAAAATGTGGGAAAGGGTGGGCAGGAACGATGGCAAAAGCAAAGAGGTGTAGGGAGCAGGGAGCCCAGAAGGGGTGAAGTATGGCTTCCAAAGAGGGATGTGGCATAAAAGGGGACAGAGGAACATCCCAGGGCCACAATGGTCATGCCAAGGTGTATGACTTGACTCAGAAAGCAATGGAGAGCCACTGGATCTTTGAGGAAGAATGTTACACAATTCAGTCTATATTTTTGGAATATCATTTTGTGTCAATGTGGGAATGCCAACTACAGAGAACCAGGGCTGAAGACAAAGAGATCATAGGTAGGCAACAGTAATACTGTGAACCAAATAAAGCAAAAGCAGAGCCGGGTTTGTGAAAAGATCTTTATGTTCTATGAAGCAACTAGCTGGAAGTATTAAGGTTTCATTGAGTTTTTAAAAAATGTAGTATATTCTTCAAATTGCTTCTGAGTAAAGTAGCTTTTATCTAAAAATGTTTGTCTAAATGTCACTTTCTCAATAGGGTCACTCCTAACCATCTGATTTAAAATTGCAATTTCACTCCAGACTCCTGATCCCCTTAGCCTTCCTTTTTCCTTTTTTTCCACAAAATCTATCAACATAACTAGTAACATTCTGTATAATTTACTTTATCTTTTTTATTGTCTGTCTGCCCCCACTGGAGTATAAGCTTCATAAGGAAAGACATCTTTGGCATGTTTATTGAGTATCCCAAACACCTTGAGTACTGCCCGACACACAGTCAATGCACGAGAAATACCGTTGAGTGAATTAATGAACACAGGCATACACTGGCATAATCCTAGCCGTGCTTTAAGGTAGGCAAAAGATACGGCATAAACTACAGACAAACTCAAGGGTACTTAAAACCTATTTATTGTAAAAAACATTTGTACATGTTCCTAAGGATAAATAATTATGAAAGGGTTTACAGGATTAGTAAATAGTATAGAACCCCTGTCCAGGAGACCATATATTTTTATACAGACTAAAATCTTCTATTATACTCAGTATTCTTATAGATTGGGCAAAGACTGCTAATGAGAGGAATGCTTTAGGTGTGACCATTGAGTCACGATAAAGCCCATATCATGATTTGATGCACCATGACAGATTTTTGTTTGTTTGTTTGTTGTTTTGAGATGGAGTCTTGCTCTGTCATCCAGGCTGGAGTGCAGAGGTTCAATCTTGGTTCACTGTAACCTCTGCCTCCTGGGTGCAAGCAATTCTCCTGCCTCAGCCTCCCAAGTAGCTGGGATTCCAGGCACCCACCACCACGCCCAGCTAATTTTTGTAATTTTAGCAGACACAGGGTTTTACCAGGTTGGCCAGGCTGGTCTCAAACTCCTTACCTCAAATGATCCACCTGCCTCAGCCTCCCAAAGTGCTGGGATTACAGGCATGAGCCACTGTGCCTGAACCACCGTGACAGAGTTTTTAAATGTATTTTAATTAGTCTTCATAATAGTATGTCAGCATTGTAATATGTTGTTGTTTTCATTTAGCAAATCAGGAAACTAATACTAAGAAAGGCAACTGGCTTCTCCAGTGACATAGTTTGAACAAGTCCACCTGATTTCAATGCCTGTGTGTTTCTCTCTGCAGCCAAGGAAAATTGTAACAGTAAAAAGGAAAGAAAGAAGTCTTTATTAAGCATTCACTCTGGGCAAGACACTGTGCTACTCACTTTACAACCCTATAAAATGTTAATATCAGTTTACCCATTTTACAGATAAAGAAACCTAGCACAGAGTTGATATAAATTGTTCAAGATCACATGTCTAGCAAGTTCTAAAACTGGGAATCAGACCTGTGCCTAATGAACTCTAAAGCCCAGCCTCATAACCACTACACCATATTGCCAAGTGGGAAACAATGATACTGCCAGATGGAACAGGCTGAGATTTTGTTGATTTGGGGGAAGGGGAATTAGTAAAAGATAGGTTTTCACAAGGCAAGCGCAAAGAGATAACCATTCAGCAAATTAATGCAGTAATTTAAAGGGTAGTTTGAGCAGATGCCATGTGGAAGCTACCAGAGAAAACATCAGTTCTTTAAGCCAAATGGTATTTTGAGAGCTTGAAGATAATGTAATTATAAGATTTTTAACCATAAAAACAAATCCATATATATATAAACACTTAGCTAGAAGGAGAATAGGGCATAGCTGGGAATATTACATCAAACATGTCTTTTACTAATTAATAAGATATTGGTCATACTGAAATTACAAGTACTCGAATGCACTGATTATATTGGGAATTGATGTATAATTACTGATGTTTATATTTACACAGAAATACAAATCTTCTCAATCACTTCTCTCAGTGAAGGCTTCTGTGAGGACAAGGCAGGAGCAGAGAATGTCTCATCCATGATGGTACAGGGCACCCCTCCAACCCAGAAAATGGAGCCAGGAACTGTGCGAGAAATGGAAGTCAGAGGGGAGCTGAAGATAAGTTACTGCAATGAGGGCGTCATGGCAGAGATCAATAACTGCCTACAACAGATGCTGTGCTTTTCACAAAAGCCATCTTGTCTTCTTACTTTTGTCTGCATGTTTGAGGGTAAGGACTCCAAAGAGACAGGTGGTAAAGAAAAATAACTTGGGGGTTCACCGAGAACTTCAACATACATGAAATATCTTACTAGTCTATGAATAATTCAAAGGCTGTGAGTAGAAGGAATCCATCTTTGCTACCCCAGCTCCCAATGCAGGGCCTAACAAGTTGCTCAGCAGATGTCTGTTGACCAAAGAATGACTGGTCTCATTATGAACAGATTCCGTGGTGATTCTTTTACTTTAGGGTGTGGCTTGTGCATACCAAGAGATAAAGACAAAATAGAACATCCATTTAAACAATAAAGTGTTTCTAACTACTTGTATGTAGCCTGGGGAATGTTTCCTGCCATATTAGGAGATGATTAAAAGCAGCAAATTTCATTCATCTGACCAGGAGATTGACCTGAGTGAACTAGGTTTCAGTATCCCATATCATATACTTAGCCGGTGCTAAGGGTGTGTTTGTACGTGGCAATGTTGAAAGAATGTGAGACATTTTCACATTATGGGAGCTAGAGGCACAGAAAGAGATAAATTTCCTCCAGCTGGAAAACAGAGAGTAATCTTTTCTGTTAAACAGTGAGAAGCACTCCGTCTCCCACACGATCCAGCCTGCTTATTTTGAGGAATGGAATGAACACACGTTTTTCTCATTCTACTGCATTTATTTCACCAGCAGGCAATAACATCTCTGCCACTGCCCTTCTGAAAGCTATGCTCAGATGGAAGTTTTTGCCTCACTGTACGGTTTAAAAATATCTCACAATTAGAAGCAGAAATAAACTAAAAACACTGTTGAGCAGAGAAATACTCAACAGAATGGAATCCAACAAATGTATTTGGTGGCTTACATTTTGCTAGTTATATGGAAGTCCTCTTGGTAAAATCATAAGTTAAAGGTATTGTAAACTAGCAAGTATGTGATACATCTTTGGTACTCAGTAAATATTTGTTGAATTAATTAATCTTAGCTTTTGCAGGCTATGGGAGGGAGCAGGGCATCCTGAAGATGCTCCCAGTTTCCCGATGTGCCCAGGTCCTTGACCTCTCTTACCCCAGGAATGGGGAAGGGGCCCGAGGCACAGTGAGCTTACCGTTCAAAGAAATACCATGGACCGAAAGAGTTTAGAAGAGAAGTGATTTATTGGTGGGGAGGGGGAGGGGGAGAGGGAGAGAGGGGAGAGAGGAGAGAGAGAAAAGAGAGAGAGAGAGCTCCCACGCTGCGGTGGGAGGGGATCCAAGGGCGAAATCTGTATAGGGAAGGATCAGCAGGGGTTTTAAACCCTGAAGTTATTCCCGCCCCATTGATGTTCTCGTCCAATGAGAGGAGTTCTTTAAAACATCCTCTCTGGAGTGATTGATCTTTGACTCTGATACCAGATTGGCTGCTAGTTCTGCAACAGAGGCCCCTCCTCCCAGAGCTTTCTGGGGTGCTTTTTGAACAAAGAGGTCCACCTGAATTCCTCTACCTCACCCATATGCAGGAAAGTTAGACAAATAACTCTAGGTTCCTGGATGGGGCCGTGGACGAAGGCTTGGAGCTGGGAAACTCACGTTTTTGAAACCACGCCCCTCTTGGACCCAGGAAGAGAAGTTTTTTTCCCAAACACAGCCCCTCACTTTCACAGTGCAGTACCAGATGGGAGGATTCAATATCATTGTCAAAATGTCCTCAGCTCTCTACTTACCTGGCTGTGTCACACCACGCTTCGCTGAGTCTCCTCTTTCCTCTCCCCGCAGTTTCCTTCACTGGCATTCTCTTCCTCTGTCCTCTCGAAGAGGTGGTATCCCCAGCTGCAGCGTAGCTTCTTGTTCTTACTTTATACGTTTCACATGAGCATGCTAATCCTATCTAATTGGCCTTAGCTACAGCCCACATGGTAATGATGCACACATCTCCATCCCCAGCCAGACCGCTGCCCTGAGCTTCAACTCCGGAAAATTTTCTGTGTCCACCCATCATCCCCTTCATTGTCTTGCCTGCTGCCCTTCCCCCAGGCTCTCATCATTTCTCTCTGGTACTGCCGCAAAGACTCTTGTCCTCTACTCCCAGCCTCGCCCTTCTCAAATCCATTCTACTCAGGCTTTTAAACCCAAATTAAACCAGACTAGTCACTCACTTCATGACTTTTAAAGCTCTATCACCCCACCTCTGCCTATGGGATCAAGTTCTACCTCTTTAGGATGGCATGCAGGCATCTCCATAATCTGTCTCTGCCTACTTCTCTACCCCACTTTAGCCACTGGAAATTCAAACTGCTTGGTGTTCCACAAACTTCATACTCTTTCAGGCTTCCAAGACTTTGCCTTCACTGTTCCCCTAAGTCCTACTGCCTTTTTAAACACTTGGTTCCAGTGGTCTCTCCTCCAGGAATCCCTTCCTGATCTCTTCTCCTATTTCCTGGTGACTGGGTCAGGTATCGCTTGTCATGGGCCACCTTAATACGTTTCTATCACTGAGTTTACCACGCTGCATTAGAATAATCTATTAACAATTCTTCCTCCTCCAACAAAATCTGCATGGAAGAGGAATAAGGCTATTTTTTATTCAGCTTCAGGTATTCAGCCCATAACATGGTGTCTGGCACAGAGGGTAAACAAAACAAGTATTTGTCGAATAAAACTGAACTGATGGTTGCAGATGTGTGCATTAATTAGCATCTCAACAATCTCTGAGTGCACAGCTACTCAGGGCACAATCAATTATTCCGTTTCCTAAATCCCCCTGGGGAAGAAGCTTACCCCACTCCATGCCATTCAGAGGCGTGATTGCTTAACTGATATTGCCAAACTGGGTCACAAATCATGAGAAAAGTTCCATTTCCCTCAGCTGTGAAGGTTTTGAGTTACACAAAATGACACTAGAAAGCCTAGACACTTGGCCTACACATTTAGGATCATGGCACCTGTCAGTATGAATGTGTTGCCTAATTAAGTATTCTTTGGGTAATAGTGTCACAGGCCAGGAGAACCAGACTGCCAGGTAGATCTCCCCTTAACCTCACTGGAATTTTCAATTCTCTGTCTTTACACTGTGAGCAGAAATAAATTGCCAATTTTGTTGATGCAAGCACATTCTCAAACAACTTGAAACCACTCCCAAACACCAACAGCCATCTGAGAAAGAGATGAAATGCAAGTTGTGGAAAGTAAATTCTTGATTATATTGGAATTAAAGGGTATATACTTTGCTGCACTTTCAAGAATTACAGATAAGAGGCACAGCAGTGTTTTACTCCTATGTCAAACAAAGAGCTGGCAATTTACTGTGCAAAATAAACACAAGGAGAAAAATAGAAAGGTGGTATCTCTGCTTTTTAACTATATTCCTCAAGGGTCATCACAAAGAGGGAAGTAATAATTATAGCAAAAGAACAAGTGTTCTTTTGCCTCTTGGAAAGCTTTATAGGCCAGTTGTTTACTGCTAACTTTTGGTGAAAGACTAGTTTAAGTATATAAAAGCTTTATGGCCTGAGTGGGAACCATTACATGTGGAAGCTGACCTGCCTATTACTTATAAGGAGGTCAGAGACTAGGATTCAAGAAATAATGATGTTACCATTGCAAAGATAGAGAACAAAATTGTCTTAGGAGGTCATTTTGAGTAATCAAGGTACTAGCATTCTGCTACCTCAATGTGCAGGGACAATGTATGCGGTGACCTCTTTGAAAGAAAAAAGGCAAAATCTAGACCCTGAGAGGCGTTGAGTGGGCATATATTTATAAGGTTTGAAGTAAGTCACAGCTGGCATCCATGGCTCACTTTGAGGGCACTAACTGGGTATGAAATAAAATTCAAAATATCTGAATCTATACCTAAGCAGTGCCTGGTGGTATTTGGTGATCTGTTGGGCTGTTACGGATTCACTAATCACAGCAAAAGATACAAAGTCCAACTTTAGTGTGCTTAATCTCTTCTTCACAATAGTTCTATTGGCTGATCCTTTATTTCTTTACCTGCTTCCATCAGCTTAGTCCAAAACACCGTCATTTCAAACTGGAGCTAGTCTCCCAACTGGGTCTCCTACCTAACGACTTTCCATTTTCCAGTCTCTTCTTTACATCTCTTCCGTACTTATCTTTTTAAATACTACTTTGGTGGCTCAAACTTCACCTGCCTCCATTCTTTTAGGAAACGGTTCCGTCCCTTTGCTAACCATGCATTTTGGAGAGAGGGGAAGATGCTGCTTAGCACAGATATCCCCACCCCAGACACAGGGGTAAGCACCTAACCTCGAAGGGACCAATCACAGCACCCCCAACCCGTGGCCACACACTTTTTACTGACAAGGAATCAGCTAAGTTTGGTGACTTCTGCCCAAGTGAATTTACTGTGGCACTAGAGATGTTTAAACTCCAGGGCCTCTCAGTAGAACAGGCTCCTGCGAGTGGAGGGAATGCTGGGACTGGCAGTGTCCTGATGGGGAGGGAGAAGCCAGGTTTTAATTACAGAGGATTTTTCCATGCAGGCATTTCTGGTAAATTGCTAAAAGAGGTCTCAGATGATAGAGACCAAATCTTCAAGGCTCTAATAACTTAGTGAGGATTTTTTTTTCATTTCAGATAATTTTTGTCTATACCTCTTCTTAAATTTGTAATTTTGTATTCTTTTTCTTAAAGAAGACCCCCCCAAATTCAACAAGCTGCGGACTACTATTCCAGTGCAGAGATGTGTGTGTCCTACTCTTCTCAGACTCTTCCAAGAGCTGAGCCATTTTCAGCCACATTCTTCACAAGTTTCCTTTCCATGTGCATCCTCGCTTCCATCCTCCTCACCTACCCATCACATCTTCCATCTCCTGTGCTTTCCAGCATAGCAGCCTCTCGTCGTCCTTTCTACCTTGGAGTACCCTTTGGCCCATCTGGATCAGCCAAAGAGAGATCCTTTGGGCCCTGCTGAAACCTCACCTCCTCCATGAGGTCCACCCAGCTAAATTCGCCAGCATTTTCTTACTACGCTGTCTTTCTGTGCTCTTTGTAAGACCTGTATAGATATTTGTGGAATAAAATTGGGTTGCATTGGGATACTCATTGCATTATACCTTGCATTAGTTACCTGCATGTTGATTTTTCCTTCTTCTTGATGAACTCATAGAGGTCAGGACTCTGTTTACCTCAACTTTACATGTCTACAGCCCCTCTCATGGCTTTGAACATAGTAAGAGCTCAACAAATAACTGAACTGAACTAAACGGACCTGCTCATTAAATGATTGTTGATTGACTGAGGGCTGACAACTTCTATTTTGGCAGATATTTCCTGAGCTCAGAGACCCAGTAAACTGCCATAGAGGTAATTGTTCCCATTCCTCAGATTTTTCTCCTTTAGCACAAGAGAACACACGGTGGGGAAACAGGCACGGCAGCCTTGTACTTCCTGGAGTGGGTACTGAAGTCCTGTTCAAATAATTTCTCTTCCCCTTATTTTTCCAGCCAACAATGACAGCTCATGGTGCTGTCCCTGTGAGTCCCTGCAGGATCTGGCTGTTGGTTGTAATGTCCCTCTGCAATCAACATCTTTCTTACAACTTCCACTAAACAAACCTTGCTGCCTGGTATGTGGAGACAGGCATAGCCAGGGAAGCTAAGACGTAGACAGGTAAAGCAAAGTCACTTTTTTTCCAAATCCTCTGTTTAGGGAATAAAAAATATCTAAATAAATAAATAGCAGATCCAACCATAATTCATAGTTGTTAATCTACTTTGACTCAAAGCATGCAAGGGAGAAATAATAAAGATTGCAAATTGCACGTGGGACTGGATTGCTTAGTTCAGATTCGAGGTGTATTGTTTGGGGTACCTGGGGTGGTTTGTTAATCCCTCTTATAGTTTTTGTTTGAAGAGGAAAAAAAGTTCTTCAGGCAATTTTGAGGCACAGATTTACATGGCAGGGCTTTTCCTACACTATCTAGTCCTGTCATAGTGACACTGTCTGGGTCAGAATATTTCCTTTCTGAGGTTGATGAGTATTTAAGAAGGCTTCTTCGTTTTTTGAGCTGAGGTGGTCAACATGAGCGAGGCTTCCCTCTTTCCTCTCCTACTTCAATACCGCACTTAGAGATGCAGAGAGAGTAGTTCAGGCTGGCAGGGAGTAACCAGAATCCACAGGCAGAAAGAAAAAAGGATTCCATTTGGCTTGACCTCTGCCTCACCTAGGAAGATTGAGTTTGCTCTCACAGTCTGAACAAGCTCCCAGGGGTTGGTGAGCTCTCCCATTCGAGGCTCCCCTTTGTCACAAGGTAAAGAATTTGTTAGTGAGAAATTTCAATTTCAGACCTTAAGATTGTTTTGGTTGGCCTCAAGCTCTGTCCACAGCACATATTGTAATATACTTCCTATCACTGTTTGAACATTTTTTTCACCCCATGATCCGTTCCATGCTTATTTGTAAAGGGATTTTCTCTTAAAACAAAGGAATTATTGCTTAATTAGGGCTATTTTATCCACTCTCCCAAAGGATTCCTAAGGGGCTGTGGTAATTCTTAATGGAGTTAGTGGAGAATTAGAGCTGAATTGTGCAATGCCCATGTTCTGGTCAGTCTGCCTAGGATCAAGCACAGCACAACTCCCCTCCCACTGAGATGCAGCACACGTGGATCACTGTGATGGTCTGCTAGAGCTGCCATGACAAAGAGCTTGACACTGGGTGTCTCAAACACAGAAATGTGTTCTTGCACATCAAAGTGTCAGCAGGATGTTCCTTCTGAGGGTGAGGAGAGAACTCTATTCCACTTCTCTTCCCTAGCTTCTAGTAGTTTGCTCCTAGATTTTGGCGTTCCTTGGCTGGCAGATGTCTGCCTTCATCTTCACCTGGCATTCTTCCCATGTGCATGACTGTGTGCCCAATTTCCTCTTATAAGGACATCAGTCATATTGGATTAGAACCCACCCTAATGACCTCCTGTTAAGTACTTACATTGGCAACGACCCTATCTATGGGGAGCAGTACATGATTCAGCACGTAACAATCGCTAAGGAGACATCAGGAGGCACTTGGAAGTAGCCTGACTCATGGTCAAGATTTTATGTCATTTGTTATATGATAATCCTGAGTTAGTCGGAAGACATTAGGATAGCCTTTGGTAACAAATTAACTCACGGCTTAACATAATAAAGCCTCACTTTTCATTCATATCAAAGTCTGATATGGATTCAATGCCTATTTTTCTTCAATGGTGGCAGCTTTTCTCTAACAGCGACTCAGGGATCCAGGTGGCTGTTATCTTGCATTCCAACCATCCCAGAGTTCTTTCTTTCCAGCTTGCAGATGAGAGAGAAACAGCCTCGGGGAACAGGCCACTGCTCTTAACTGTCTTGGCTTAGAAGTAACACACGTCACAGAAGTGGGCCACACAGTTCACAGGCAAGAATTAGTCATATGGCCTCAACTCAACTGCCGAGAAGACTGGGAAATGTAGTCTTCTACACTTCGAATGTTCCAAATATTCATAAAAGTGTAGTCTTCATGGATATTTGCTGAGCACAAACTACTTTTGCTATGCCTTCCTTCACCTAGAATATGATAGGCTTGATAAACTGTTTCTAGGAGGGGCAGAATAGAAAAGCATACTAGTTTTAAAATCTGGGCTTTGGAGTGAGGTTATCTAGGTTTGAAAGTTAGCCCCACTACTTGCAAGCTAAGTATACTTAGCCAATTTAGCTAATCTCATTGTCCTTCAGTCTTCTTCCTGTAAAATGCCCATTAATAGTACTACATGTCCCATAAGCTTGCTTTGAGGAGTAAGCGTGTTGTAAGTTTTTATTACTTGTGTTTCTGGAGCATGATACCAGAAGCAGGCCATTCCATTCACAACAGATAATTTACAAATATTAAAACAAAAGTGGGGAGGGACACATGTTGCCAAACACCAAGGGATTGGCTTAGATCTGGTTGCTTGCTGCAAAGAAAACCAATCACAGACATGGCACGTATTGCCAGAGAAGAAAAGCTTTATTACAGATGATGTCAGCTGACAGATGGGAGACAAGTCTAAACTAACTAAAACAAAGGTTTTATATAATAGGGAATTAGGAAGGGGTAAGGAAGAGGAGTTGGTCAACAGGCAGCAGGTGCGTCTCATTGTCCAGATGCCATGATCTGAGATATTTCAGTTTCTTGATAATTTCTGGGAGGCCTGATGGTCAGGTTCCTGAAGAAGAAACTTAAATAAAACAAATGTAGGTTTCTCAAACTTCAGTTCTATAGGAAAATTGGGCTGGTTTCATATATATGAAATGTTCTGAAAATGTTACTGATCTCAGTCCTGAGTAATTGTGTGTTTTGGTACTGAGTAAAATTTATATTAATAAATGGAAAAAGCTGGCTTTGTAGTGACTGAAATGAGAAGAAAAAGTCATAATTTATGCCATCATTGTGAGTCATCTCATTTATAAGAGGCAGTCAGGTCACCGTGCTCCTTGAAGCTGGAACTATGTCATTTCTATGGCGCTTTGTTCACCCCTTACCTTATCAAGTGAGAGAGCCTCATATCTCTGGCCAAATCTCATCATAAAAGTGAGGGAAAGGATGCAGGTAACATCTGATCCTAAATATCATCCTGACTGGAGGAAAAGAAAAGAGAGAGATATTATTGAAAAAGCTTTTTTTGGTAAACATATTTTAATTTGAGGTAAAATCCACACAATATAGAATTAACCATTTTAAAGTGTACAATTTGGTGGCATTTAATATATTCAAAATGTTGTGCAATTACCACTTCCATTTGCTTTTAAAATATTTTCACATCTCCAAAGGTAACCTCATTAAGCAGTCAGTCCCCATTTCCTCCTCCCCCAGATGCTGGTAACCAACTATCTGCTTACTATCTCTATGGATTTACCAAATCTAGATATTTCATATAAAAGGAATCATACCGTATGGGCCCTCTTATGTCTAACTTCTTTCACTTGGCATAATGTTTTGAGCTTCTTCCAGGTTGCAGCACTTGTTGTTCCTGTTTATAGCTGAATAACATTCCATTGTAAAATCTTAACACATTTTGTTTTTCCATTCATCAGGAGAGGGACAGAGTTATTTCCACCTATTGGCTATTGTCAGTGCTGATGCTATGAACATTAATTTACACTTTTTTTTAATTTTTATAGATGTAGAGGATACAAGTGCAGTTTTGTTACATGGATATATTGTGTAGTGGTGAAGCCTGGGTTTTTCATGTAGCCATCACCCAAATAGTATACATTATACACATTACATAATCTCTCATCCCTCACCTCCCTCCACTTCAGCCCCCACCCTTCCAAGCCTCCAGTGTCAATTATTCCACTCAAGTATTGGCTTGAATACATGTTTTCAATTATTTTAGGTAGGAGTAGAATTACTGGGTCATATCATAATTTTATATTTAACTTTTGGGGGAATTGCCAAACTGTTTTCCACAGCTACTACGCAATTTTACATTCCCACTAGCAATGTCCAGGTGTTCTAATTTCTCCATGTCCTTGCTCATACTCATTATTTTCCACATGTTTTTATTGTGACCATACTAGTGGGTGTGAAGTAGTAATTCACTGTGGTTTTGATCTGCATTTCCCTAATGATTAATGATGATGAGTGTCTTTTCATGCACTTGTTGAACATTTGCATAATGTCTTTGGAGAAATGTCTATTCAAGTTCTTTGTCCATTTTTTAAAAATGAGTTTTGTCTTTTGTTGGGGAGTTGTAAGAGTTCCTTATATATTCTGAATACTAGGCTTTTATTAGGTATATCATTTGCAAATATTTTCCTCCTTTCTATAAGCTTTCATTTTCTTGATAGTGTTCTGAGATGCATAAAAGTTTTTATTGTTATGAAGTCTAATTCATTTACTTCTTTTTTTGTTGTTGGAGCCATTGCTGAAGGCTTTTGAAAAACTAGTTTCTTAAAGTTTGACTGTTTCATTCACAGACTAATTGAAAAGAAAATCTAATTTATTAACCAAGACACTGAAAGAATAAAGAAGTCTCACATTTTTGTTGCTCATCTTTGATCAAGAATTTACTAAAACTACTTTCCAATTTGTAATATATGTCTAAAAAATATATCTGTTGTTAAAATATCTTAACAAGTAGGAGAAATATGCAGAGTCCAATAAGTATCATGGCCTAGAATGACAGCAATACTATAGAAAAGATCCAGAAGTTAATTAGGAAATATAGAAAATAAAGAGTAAACTGTTGGCAGTTATATACTGGTTGGGGTGTTACGGACTGATCCCTACTCAAATCACCTTAAGCAATGAGATAAAAATGTATCTTGAACTTATGAGGTAGGAGTTGCAAAATAAACCCCATCTGAAGGGTTTAGCTTGGAGTCCTTGTTTTTATAGCAACTATTTAAAAGAGCTCCAAGTGTCCAAATTTGAGACAAAAAGAATCACCTTGAACATACACAGCTCAGATTACACATCTGAGATGATAAAATTATTCCCTTAGTGAGTATCTTTCCAAATCCAGGATGGTTTAGAATTAATTATAAAGATGATAAAGTATTAATATTTTTGTGTCAAGTTCAGGAATGAGTTTTTAATCATTGGTTCAATCTGTGTATATTCAGTATTTAAAGTGTTTGTAATGATTTAGAATTGGCATGTTTGAGACTCTGACAGATTAGCCTGGTGCTTCCAATTTAAAATATGTAATTGAGTTGTGATTTAAAGTTGAGTGTAAGATTTTGACTAAGTTCGTAAACAGAATTAGACCATTTCAGAGAACTAGATTTACTATATTTATAAATTTAATAATTTATTTGACTTAAATGACTTATTTAAATTCTCAAGACAGTTTTGCTTATTAGAGACATGCATTTGTCACATTGGTCAGGTACCTGAAAAGCTTAAAAAGAAAACTGAATATATTACATTTATAGCTGCAGTTTCAAATTTCCACATTCATAAATGAGACTGATTGTTTAAAGAAAAATTAGTTAATTGGTCAAACACTTAATCAATTGCCTCTCAAAGTTATGGTTGTTAATTCTTAAAAAATGTAAATTTTTAACAATAATGATACTTATAAATCAAACTTTAATATTTGGGGAAAACTATGGGGTTTTAACTTTAAAAATCCAATAAGAGAATAAATTACAGGTAACTCTGATTGTACAATGTACTGAAGTCATGTGAGGCACCCATGCATCATAATGCCCAACCAAATTGCACAATCAAGGATAAGCAGTAGTCCTAGTATATGAGAAATGAATTCGTGAGCAATGATCAATACAAGATAAAGTGAGTGTGGGCAATCCCACACAATTTAGGTAAAGGCTTTTTTTTTTTTTTTTTTTTTTAATAAATGAGGAAGGTAGCCTCCTTCCATGCAGTCACAAAAAGGAAAGACAGCTTTAGAGTAAGGTATTGTTCCCCGAGTTCTCCTAGTGGAGAAATATAATTGCTGCAACCAATATGTGTCTCTGAATCATTGGGGACCAGACTAAATCTCTGAGAAAGACAAGGTCCTGACATTCAGGATGCTGCACTCAACATCCTTTTAAATTGCTTGCATACGATTTTGTGGTTCTCAAATGAAACCCTTGCAAGATTTTAAAAACCTTAAGGAGCGAATAACTGGTATGTTTCTCTAGTGGAAAATGAAGGCATTGGATGGCATAAAGGCCTGTCTTTGGAATCAAATAGCTTGGGTTCAAATCTGAGCTCAGCCACCTAGTAAAAGAATGACCTCGTACAAGTCACTGCCCTCAAAGAAAGTTCAATTATTTAATAGAGCTGTAAGTAAAAGGTAGTAACTATCTCTCAGGGTTGTAAAATATTGTGAAGAGTTTAGCACCATGATGAACACGTAAGAACCATTCAGCAAGTTACTATTGCAGTCACTGCATTGTTAGGAGTAGGAAATTTCTGTAAAAGGACATGAGTCTACCATTCACATGGCTGCAAATTTTTTCTGCCTTCAGCCTTTGACTAAGAAATATGCTTTACTGTTTTATATCAAGTTCATGATTTTCATGTACTTAAAGCAAGTTGTCTCTTTTCTTAAAGAGATCATTCATCAAGAATGATACTGTCATCTGTTAAAAATCTGAAGAAAGGACATGAATGCTGAAGGCTTTTATTAAAATGTTGCTAGATATGAAATAACACTCTTCTCATTGAATGGTCATAAATTGAGAAATAGGAAGAAAACCAGCTTGCACAGCTGGGAACATCTAGTTATTGTAAACCAAATGTTTGCTTTTGAAAACTTCATTCATACATGAAGCAACTATGAAATTATTAAGACGTGTGATAATTTGAGAAGCTTAGGCTTGAATTTATTATTTTTAACATTGATCTTTCAGTACTTCACTGTTATTTAAATTAATTTTCATGCATTGGTCACATCAGTCAATTCAAAGCATTAATAAAATGAACATGCTCACACTTTGTCTATTGTCAGATAGATTTGGGAGACTGGAGATGACGATACAGATCATGGTCCTCTAAGACCTCCAAGGCCACCCTGGGTAGCTAAAGCTTCTGGAAAAACTTCACATGATTAACCTCCATGTACCTAAGTTTCCATGAAGACAGTCCTCTTGTAAGAAAATTACTCTGCTAAATAAATGTTTATTACAAAGAGACTTGAAATTTTGCATAGAGACAAATAACATTTTTCGAAACAATATATTCTGCATGGTTTCGGTAAGTACAATTTTTGCTATATTCACAAAGACTTGGGGTCTCAGTTTTTAGTTAACTAAGAAATATTTTAAAGAAATTAGTATTTTAATTTTTAATCAGAGTAAAGGAGGGGTAAGACTATCATGAATAAAGAAATTCTATACAGATATGGACCAGCTGTTCCTTATCTCCACTGGGAGAAAAAAATAAATAAATTAGGAAAGAAAGTCCTCAAATGTGCAGAAGGACATTTTGATACTGAAAATGACTGACGAAGGTTATGAAACCTCTGAACCTGGAAGTCTTTCAAAGGACAATCCATACCTACCCAGGGTGACCAGGTCCTCCTGCACCAGACGCCATCTCAAAGCCCCAATTAATCTAAATATTCTATTTTTGACAGATACACTCTTGGGGTTTCTATGACAGGAAACTGAAATTTACAGTTGAGGAATGCACCTTTGATTGTTAAGTACTGATTTATCTGCCCAAATTAGCCTGACCCAGGATGTGGACTTTGATCTCAAAATGGTTGAATCCCAAAATTACTGTCATTGTCTTTAGAAAAAAAACCCAAGAACTGGAGACAGCTTTTTAAGTAGTATAATTAGTGTGGAAGCATCTTTCACAGATTTCATGGCATAACCTTCCATGAACCTGAGAGGGAAGATTTCATCACACCAAGCAACTGGGAGGGTTTTTGCTTGCATTCCTATTTATCCAGTTAAAAACAAAAACAAAAAAATTTAAAACTAAAGCACATTTAGGGCTCAAAAACTGTAGTACTTAAGAGGATTTATTTAAATCTCTCAAATAACAGCTTAAGAACAAATCCTGTTAAATGCTCCATTTCGCTATTTTTGTCAAAAATTTTTGCTTGGCCCTTTCACTTTTATTAAATTTTGTAACTACTCATTATGTTGCAAAATCAAGTGTATGGTTGTTAGCAATCACCTGTAGCCATCGGCATTTCTGAAAGCAGTTAGAGAGCAAAGCCTTGAGATTTGCCAACATGGGAAAGCTGGATTATGAAGATACGATTCATCAGAGAAAAGAAACTGAGAGAATTTTTTGAAATGCTGTGAACACAACCATTCTTCTTCAGATCTTTTTCCCCATTAGCATCACTTGCAAGAATTATTTGCTCTATGAGTGGATGCCAAAACCAAGTTTTAAACTGAATATAAACTGCAAAAGCTGATGGGCTTCATTTGTCCCAGAGGCAGGAAAGGTCAGCCAGATTTTATTTGCAAGAAGACTCAAGGATTCAGAAAAGCTTTGGAACTGCTGAAACTGACATCTGACTGCCAGGGCTAAGATCCCTAAACTGTCCAGGAAGGAGGCCTTATACACGCTCCAAGCACGGTACCTGGGTGAACACTGTACAAGATGGAGATGATGATGTGGTCTGATGAGGGAAACAGGCCATCCTAAGAAGGTGAGGTCAAATACTTAACCCAGGGACACAGTTGGTGGGGGGCAATTACAGGGGACAATGACCTTGAGTACCTCTCAATTTGGTGACAATTCAGATTACCTTCAAAGGAAAATGTTTATAAAAAATATTAAGTCATAGGGAAGAGTCAAGCTACTAGAGATGAGAAAGGAAGAAAGCAAGAGAGGAAAGAGAGCACTTTCTCACTTCCATGTGGAGACCACTGGAGCAAGACTGAACAACTGGAACTAAGCCACTTGGAAGTAGCAAAAGAATACTGCAGATACCTGGGAGCCACACAGCTTTTGCTGAAAGTGACAGAGCAGAAATGCAAGGTGAGATACATGGAAAGCTGCTAAACCAAAGGACTTTATGAAAGACCACAGGATATTTTTTTTATCTGAAAAGAAGGGTCTTGGGGAATTAGGAATCCATTGGTTTCGCTGGTGGGCGCTAAGCCAAAGATTATTGTTTTTCATCAATGTCATGATCCTGTTGTGGCTGCAGATAAGAATCCCAGAAAGAAGCAAATGTAATGAAATACTGCATAATCTAAGCACTACAAGGCTTGGTCCCAGCTGCATACTTTCTTGTCAGGGGAGGTGCCCTCTGACATGATTTCTCCCAACCTCCTCTTTTTCTGCCCCTGGCATGAATCCCCACAGCCTCCCTACTGTTGATGTCCCTTCCTCCAGGACTGGGGCAGCATCCTGGCCAGATGGTTCAAGCCCAGTTGGCTCCAACAGCGGTCTAGAGATCTGAAAGAAACTCATAGAACCCTGCTAGGCAAAACGGTGCTATGATCACAGGCAATATTTCCGTCCCTGCTCTTCCTTCCATTTCATGCCAATTCTTTCTTCCTTTACTCAAATCAGCTAGTCTGTTTCATATGCAGACATCTACCTGTACAGAAGAAGCCAGCCTTTCTTTTTATTAGCCACCCTTACACATTTAAAAGGCTGTCTTAGCTCTCCTCTCATTTGATCTGGTGTGTGGGGGGAGGTAAGTGTCCCAACAATGTACCGTCCACTAAGCCAACAACTTCCCTAATTATTCCCCTTGACTTCCTTATGTAAATGGAGAGGATAATAGCAGAGATAGTTCTGCCACCTCTTAAGTAAGTCCCGCAAGGATTTTTGGAGTTTCTATTTAGAAGAGGAGGCCTACTGTCTTCATTTTGAAAGATTTATTTGCAAATCTGAGACACAGAAACAATTCAACATCCTGTTACATCCAGTAAAACCTTACTAGAGTGGATGTTAAATGGGGCAGCAAAAATGCTTGCTAATCAAAGGAGCAGTCTCAGAATCTTTCTTAAGACAATATCACTGCCATTATATTGGTACAAAATATAATAACAATATTATTTTTATTCTCATTCTATAGGCAACAAAAATGAGGCTACAAAAGGTTAAGCAGCTTGCCCAAGATCACACAACTAATAAGGGATGACAACAAAATTCTAACACAGTTCTCTCTTGAACATACTGCAATAACATTATGTGGTGGTCAAAGGTGTTGAGATAGTTGTGATTTGACAGACTGTCACAAGTATCTCCTATTGTTTTCCCTTGGAGTGAATATTTTATTTGATTAAATCAATATCCATGTGTTGACATGCCTGAATATTTTATGTTGCCAAAAACTAAAATTTATAGTTGTAGCATCTCAAATAGATATTTAACAGACATTGACCTAAACATATGGTTAAAACCTCTATATCTACAAGATCAATCATTTGTAAGTTGACTCTTTGTATTCTAATTTTCTAATAGATTTGGTAAAATTGAGAATCCATTCTCCTATTTTGTGAGGAAAGCAGAGTCTATAAGTATCATAGCCTTACGTCAATATCTACTACTTGAGACTGTCTCATATTGTACATCCTCTAATAAACAGCAGGCCAATTACAGGCCAATTAGGTAATGTGGAAAAGTCATTAGTGAAACTAAATCTAGCATATCTGGATTTCCAAGCAAACACCATGCAAGGGAAACAAAAAATCAACCTGACCCAGCTTTACTCTAAAGATATTAAAATTTTATTGCATCATGTCCAGTACAACCCATCATTCTAAATATTGGTGAATTCTAACATTCTGTCTAGGAATATCTCTGAATAATAACACATAGATTTGATAAACCTTTATAGTGCAGCCAACTTGTAATTTTGTCCTAAGTATACTCCAATTAAAAATTGAATGCTAGGGATAGCATTAGGAGAAATACCTAATGTAGATGATGGGGTAATGGATGCAGCAAACCACCATGGCACATGTATACCTATGTAACAAACCTGCATGTCCTGCCCATGTACCCCAGAACTTAAGGTATAATTTTAAAAAATCGATTTAAAGATATTCAGGAAAAAGGAAGAGTTGAATGCCAACCAGATCACCCAGAGAAAATCCTGAGTTCAACAACAAAAGCTTCAGCTGTGAGCTAAGGCAGTGAGGATTATATGGTGGTCAAAGGTGCTGAGATAGTTGCTATTTCACGCCAAAATGAAGACAAAATCCCTGTGCTTAGGTGACCTGGGAAGTTCAGGCACAGGTGGGAAAATACAAAGAAGAGTCAAGGACACTTTGGGAGTACTCAAGATGGAATAATTTACTCTTCTCAAAGCAGAGGAATGAATACATAGTTTATTTAAATGAATGGGATTTGAGGCTTGTATGGATTGTCAGTAACCTGACTGAAAGAATTAATTAGCACATCTAAATTGGATCAATCATTTCAAAGCAAAGAAAGAGAAGAGTCACAGAAGGAATGCACAGGTGGTGCTCATCAAATATTGTTGGAAGACAGGATACCCTGCCTGGCCAACATGCATATAATAATTTTGGCAGGTTATATAGTAAGGAGAGCACAGCAACTGTAAAGGTCCTACAATGAAACATCTGAATCATATATACATTTCCCTGTTCTGATTTTATTCTTAATCAAGAAATATTCTAACATTCACCTTCTTATGAAACTTTTCTGTAGGAAGAAACTTCACCTGTCCAGTATGTGTTCAGTATTTTGGTAAATTAATAAACTTTCAGGTTTTTTGAATAAGTTTTATATCACTTAGTGCTTTCTGGAAGAAAGCGATTAAAATTAACTTTGACTAATTTAATCGAAGGAGAAGCTATTAGAGGGACAAATAGTTGGAAGACTAGAGAGTTCAGTCCTAGGAACAGGCAGGAACCAAAGCAACTCCAGAGACCAGAAGCTGGAAATACTAAAGTTGTCTTAGAGCGGGGGCAACCCTGACAGGGAACAGACTCTAGGCTGCTTGACTTCCATACATCTCAGCTGTCTTTGTGCCATATGCACAAAATCTAAATCCCGGAAGAGAATATCTGCTTGGCCAAGCTTAGTCACATAACTGCTCCTGGCCATAACAGAGTAACAAGAGAAAGTATATGGAAGGAGGAGCCTCATCTGTAGTAGAAGAGCAGGTACCAGAATTCACTGTGCCACCAAGAAAACACAAAATAAGAAACAGCTATTTCCTCCTCTCAAAAAATCAGTGCTGGTGGGAAGAAAGAAGAGATGTTTGATGGCCAGAACCCAAACGGCTATTACACATTCCCATGAGTGTTTTAATGGAACTCAAGAGTCCCAAGTCTGGTTATATTCGGGACAAAGACAAATTTAAATTCTTAAGGCTCTAAGGGTGAGGGTCAGAGTCTGAACCAAGGCAAATTTACAGAAACAAATGTCGCTTTACAAATTTTGGGGTGAAGAGCTTTTATAGTCATACAGTCTTACTCCATCTCGACTTCCCCATCAACTACTGGTATTCTATTACACATCGTGTCTGAAAAAGATTGTTTGACCTGATAGTTTCCAAACCTGGTTTTATATCAGAATCACCTAAGAAGGTCAAACAACACAACTCCCAAATTTCAAGTGCTACAAGGAATTCTGGGGTGGGCTTAGGGATCTATACATTTATACAACTGCCCCAAGTCACTCTGATACAGCTCACTCATCCTTATGAGTATTCTGAGTATTAGAAATGTCTTCCTTCTGTTGACCCCCAAAGACCCTAAACTGTAGATTAATACCCATTCGTATGTATTCTAATTCTTGGGACTAAAATGAATAATGAGTCTTCTCCCCAGCAGCTTTCAGAAATTTGAAGGCAACTATTCTGTCCTATTATATCCTTCTTCACTTTCACTTTCAAGACATCTCTAGGCCAGTCATTCCAAGCTTTTCCAATCTTTCTCATCATGCCAAGATTTTAAGTCTTTTTACCTTCCAGCTTACCCTTCTCTAATGCTCTTCAATTTCATTCTATTACTCTTAGAAGTTTCAGGTAATCTGTGATCAGTTCAAATATTATAATTTCTTTTCTGCAAACTAAGATCACATTAGCTTGTGGGTGGCTGTATCTCAAAGTGGCCCAATTGACAAAGGTCTCTCGATTATTTTTGTTAAACAAGTATTATTACCATGCTAGCCCCCTGCCCCAGTCCCCTTTGTCTAATTCTGTATTGTTACAGGTTGTTTGATTTTAATTTGGACTCACACATATGATCTTACAGTCAACTCATAAAACTCATTTACTTAGGTTCTGCTTATCCTTCCTGTTTGTCAATCTGTATCTATACTACTAATTTTGTCTTCTAAATCAAAGTGACTACAGAATTTCTACCCAAGAGGGTCTTTGACAGTGGGCAGGAATCTACCTGGAGGCAGGTTCTTAAAGAAGCATTTGCCAAACATATTAACAAGACTGAGAAAAATTTTAATGGAGGCTAATGAAACGCGGGGGACAGTTCTGCCAATTCATCTCTTGATGTCTCCATGCGTCAAATATTTGATATTTGTCCCAGTCTCATCAGTAAATCTGAAAATCACACCTTTCATATTTTCGAGCAAACTATTGACAGAATGTTACACAGAACATGTTTGAAAACAGCAATATGTTTATATTCTGATATGTAACCAGATTTAATATTGATTAATTCATCAGAAATGTTTGGATATTGTTGTTCAACTTGTTATTACACTACCTAATTTTACCTCCATACAGCCTTTGTATTTCTTCAATTCCAGTTTATCATGATACAGCTGGGAAAAGTCAAAACAAAAATAATATGTTTCTAAGATCTTCCTGTAAAATAGCTTTGGCAAAGAAAAAAATTAGATCAATGTGTCTTGTTTCAGTAAATCCATCCAGTCATTCAATGGCTATCCTACAATTTTACCTGGAATTGACATCAATTTCCAGAGTTTACCTTGGAGTTTAGTATATTGGAAACTCCATGACAGCAGGGAACCACAACTGTTTTGTGTCCTGAGAGTCCTGCAACAGAGCCTGGCACCCCAAGAGCGCTCAATAAATGTTACAATGAATGAATCTTCGGTTCAGTAAACCTAATTTTTTTCATTTTTGAAAAATCAAACTGGCATTTGTCTTGGTCTTTTGATTCCTCTACAATTCTCAAGAAATTATCTCCCTAAGATGTGGCAAAATGGTATCCAGTTATGGGCAGGATCAGCCCTGAATAGACCCTGGGGAAATACTAGCCAAGCCCTAGCCTCTCAACCAGTGAGTTCCTAGCTCCCACATCCTGTGATCTGTAACAAATTTGTGCCCTGAATATCTAAGGTGCTCTTACCTTTAGCCCCTTATTCTAACACTGACCATATATGTTGGAATATGTGCTAGTATACACCTGACCTGACTACCCTAGCATCTAATTTGTTTTAACCTGAGTGATGAATAATCTAGGCATATAATTTTTCACTGGAACTAAGCCCTGGAACAAATCCCTAGGCTGCTAGTGGTAGTGAACTCTTTTTTTTCTTTTTATTGCCAACCAAAAATTAAATCTTGCTTCTAATATTCCTGTTACTAAGTTTCTGAAGTTATGTGACCTATCAGTCATACACTGTTGCCTTAACCTGCTCTACCAATTCACAGGCCTCCTTGGCACCCGTGGAGTCCTGAATGGAATCAGAATTTGCTAACTCCCTTGTATTGAGGGGCCTTCAATGTCCATATGATTTCTCCACATGTGGGAGTAGATCTCTGGTAAGCTCTTGTATATTCTGCTTAGTTTCCTTAGCGTCCATTTTGCCAGTCTCTCTCTGGATTTCTAGAGTGTTCCCTGTTCACGGGAAGAGTGGCCTCCAGAGTGTAAGCCATCTGTGCTAGGAGACTCAACATCATTTCAACTGCCTGGGTCTTCTCAGAATCTCTGTCATCCTCAGCTCTATTTTCCTTGTAGAATTTCAGTTCTAGTCTATGTGGTTTGAAGATTAGTTTCCTTGACAGTTAACAGAAGGAAAAACAATTGAGAAATTCTGGGGTTTTTATTCTTTTCTATTGATACTACATCAGTTCTTAACATGTAAAATAAACTTCCGTATTTTGTGTTTTAATCAGGTTGCCATTGTTATTATAGGCATTATTATTATGCCACTCTTTTAATCACCTATGATTAAACGTCCTTTCAATCTTTTTACACATTATTTTCATTCGCTTATTCCAAAACTATTTCTGGATGTCTGCTTTTCACAAGATCCTATTATAAGTGCTGGTGATACAACCATGAACAAAACAAAGGTCTGTTCTTTGAAGCCTACATCCTAGTCTGAGGAGAAGGAAAATCAGCAAACAAGTGTAAATAGAATGTCAGGTAGTAAAAAGTGCTATAACAAAAAGTAAGGCAGTATAAAGGAGATAGTGCATAAAAGTGAAAAAGGAAGGCATCTGAAGGTCATATTTTATCAGAGAGCAGGTAAGGGAGTGGGTTAAAAGAATATCTGGGGAAGAATATAGTAGGCAGAGAGAACACAAAGGCAAACACTTGAGGTGGGAATGTGGTTGGCTCATTCATGACAGTGGATGAAGAAGAATGAGCAAGCAAGGGTGGCGAGTGAAATAAACGGAATACTAAAAAATAGAAAAGGAATACAGGAAAAAAATAGAAGAAAAGTAAACAGATGGGACAAACTGAAAACAAATAGCAAGATGGTAGCTGTAAACCAACCATATCAATAAATACAATAAATACATATGGCATAACCAATTAAAAGTCACAGATTGTCAATTTGGTTAAGGAAGCAAGATTTCTGTAAGAAGCATACTTTAAATACAAGGATTCAGAGAGACTTAAAATAATAGGATATTAAAAGAGGTATCATATAATCACTAATCATAAGAAACATCGTGTGGCTATATAACGCTAACAAAAGTGAGTTCAAGACAAGAAGTATTACCAGGCGTAAAGAGGGATATTTTATAATAGTGTAATAGTAAATTCATCAGAAAGACATGATAATCTTTTTTTTCCCGTGGAAAAATATACATAACATAAAAATTACCATTTTAACCACTTCTTGGTATACAGATCAGTAGCATTAAGTACATTCACATCAATGTGTAACCACCATCGCTATCCATCTCTAGAACTCTTTCATCTTCCCAAACTAAAACGCTGTACCTACTAAACAGTAACTTCCTATTCTCCCATGCCACCCCCTCCACTGACAACCACCATTCTATTTTCTTTCCCTATGAAGTTGACTATATATCTCGTATAAGTGTAATCATAAAATATCTGTCCTTTTGTCTGGCTTATGACACTCAGCATATATTTTCAAGTTTTACTTGTGTTGTAGCACATGTTAGAATTTAATTCTTTTTAAAGACTGAATACTATGTAACTGTACGTATATACCACATTTTGTCTATATATTCATCTGTCAATGGACATTTGGTTGTTTCCACCTTTTGGCTATTGTGAATAATGCTGCTTGTATGGTTAGGCTTTATGTCCCCACCCAAATCTCATCTTGAATTATAATCATCGTGATCCCCATGTGTCAAGGGAGAGACCAGGTGAAGGTAATTGGAACATGTGGTCAGTTTCCCCCATGCTGTTCTCATGATAGTGAGTGAATTCTCACAAGATCTGATAGTTTTATAAGGGGCTCTTCCTTCTTTGCTGGGAACTTCTTCCTGCCTCCTTGCAAAGAATGTGCCTTACTTCCCTTTTGCCTTCTGCTATAATTGTAAGTTTCCTGAGGCTTCCCAGCCACGCTGAACTGTGAGTCAATTAAACCTCTTTATAAATTACCTAGTCTCTTCCAGTTCTTTACAGCAGTATGAAAACAGACTAATACAGCTGCTATGAATATGGGTGTACAAATATCTGTCCAATTCCCTGCTTTCACTTCTTTGAAGTGAAATTGCTGGATTATATGGTAATCCTATGTTTAATTTTTTCACAGAACAGCTGTACTATTTCCACAGGGGCTTCATAATTTTACACTCCCCCCAGTAATGCACAAGGGCTCCAATTTCTCCACATCCTCACCAACACTTCTTAGTTTCTGCTTTTCTGCTGATAGTCTAACGGGTGTAAAGTAGTATCTCCTTGTGGCTAATCACTAGTGCTGAGAAATATCTTTTCATGTGCTTATTGGCCATCCGCATATCTTCTTTACTGAAACTTTTATTCCTTTGCCTATTTTTATATTGGGTTGTTTGTTTTTTGTTGTTCAGTTGTAGGAGTTCTTTATACATTCTAGATATTAATTCCTTATCTAATATGTGATTTGCAAATATTTTCTCCCATCCCATAGGTTGTCTTTTCACTCTGTTGATCATGTCCTTATACGTATATATAACAATCTTAATAAACTTCAATATGTATGATGTAACACCTGACAAAACCAAAAAGATAAATGGACAAATTCACGATCACAACTCGTTCTTTTCACATTCTCTCTCACAATTGGTTCTAGTTGATGGAGCAACTAGAAAAAGATACCTGTAAGAACAATGAAGACTTGAATAACCAACCTGAAGTAACTAACATTTATAAAATCATATACTTAATAACTACATTCTAATATTATATAATGATATCTGAGTAAAACAAAAGTAATTAGAAAACAATAACAAAAAGAGACCTAAAAATGACAAAATATTTTTAAATGCAACACATTTTTAAGTAACCCATGGTCCAAGAATAAATCATAAAGGAAAATGAAACAGATTTTAATTAAATATTTAATTGGCAATAAAAATATATCAAAATTTGTGTAATTCAACTAAAGCAGTGCTAGAGGAGAATTTATAGTTTTAAATGCATATATTAGGGGGAAAAAGTATAAAAATAGTGATTTAAGTTTCTACTCATACTAGAAATAGAAGCACAAATGAAAGCTAAAGTAAGTAAATGGAAGGAAATAATAAATACCAGGACAGAAATTAATGAAATGAAAGACAAACAGCAGATGAAATGAACAGAAGCAAAAGATGATTATTTGAAAAGAACTTAAAAACTGATAAACTTCTAAAAGACTGGCCAAGAAATCAAAACAGAATACACAAATTAGTAAAAGGAGATCACTCCAGATCCTACAGACATTAAAACTATGTCAATGGCCATTCCACTTCTGGAATGGTTCTTATAGAAGTTCCAAGAGACCATCATTTTTATCCTAACAACTAAAACAAGGCAGATCAGATAAACTAAAAAAAACATAATATTTTTAAGTGAATCAAAATACTAAAGACCTCAAATGAACTACACATTAGAAATTGAGGAGCCAAATTATGTAAGTAAGGGAAGCCTTCCTGGTGCTCTTATCTCAGGCAGAAATGTGGAGGATGATGAATCTACCACACATGGAGTTTGAATACAGGGTAATAAAAGCAATTACACTTTTATCTCCTAGCAGTGAACAACTGGAAAATAAAACATGTTTTCTATTTAAAAAGCACAAAAGAATATATAATACTTAGGAATACATTTAACAAAAGAAGTGCAAGACTTGTATATCGAAAAGTCAAACCATTTTTGAGAAGTATTAAAGTAGTCCTAAATAAATAGAGATAAAACGTATTCATAGATTAGAAGAGTTCATAATGTTAACATGTTAACGTTATCCAAATTGTTGTGAAAATTCAATGCAACCCCAATCAAAACCCAGAATTTCGTAAAGATTGATATATGTATTCTAAAATTTATACAATAATATCCAGGACCTAAAACAGTCCAAAAAAGCTATACGCATACAGGTGAAGAAGCAAAACAGAACTGCATGGATAACACTACAGGTACTTGATTTCAAAGCTTTAACATAAAGCCACAGTAATTAAGTTTTATGCATCTGTTATTATTGTAAAGATAAAAAAATCTATGAAACAAAACACATGAGGATGTATATATTAGGATTATTTTGTCAAAGTGCTAAGACAATTTAATGAGGAAATGAAAATTTTTTTCAAGAAATGGTTCTGAAATAAGACGTTCTTGTTGTGGAAAACTCAATGACCTTCGGCTCTCATTTCACTCACACAAAAGCTACTTTGAGATGGATTACAGACCTAAATGTATGAGCTAAACCTATAAAACCTGGAGAAGAAAGTATGAATACCTTCATCACACTGTGATATGCAAAGTTTTCTTAAAGAAGATACAAAACACTAACTATAAAAATATATACTGATACATTATCAATATTAATGACTTCTTAACAAAACACACATTGAGGCAAATGAAGAAGCAGGCAACACACTGCAAGAAACCATTGCAATACATACATCCAACAAAGGATTTGTATTCAGAATGCAAAAAGAACTACGACAATCAATAATAAAAAGACAAACAACCACATTTATTTAAATGGGTAAAAGACTTGAACAGACAATTTATACAAGATCAACAAATGGACAACAAATGCATGAAAAGTGCTCATCAGGGAAATGCATATTCAAGCTAGAATGTGGCACCATGTCACACAAACTGGAATGGCCCAAGAGATCTAAAAACGCCAAAATATTTTTAAATGCAACAAATACTGCCACCATATGTTGGTGAGAATGTGCAGAAGCTAGAATTCATACACTGCTGGCAGGATTGTAATAATGATACAACCACTGTCGAAAACTGGCAGTTTCTTATAAACGTGTCTATCCTGTTACCTAGAAGTTCCTCTTCTAAATAGTTACCCAAAAGAAATAAAATCATATGCCAACAAGAATATTCAGAGCAGCCTTATTCATAATAGCCAAAACACGGAAAAAAGCCCGAATGTCTATCAATAGGAGAATAGATTAAAAACAAACAAACAAAAAACAACTGTAGCATAGTCATACAATAGGTTGCTATTTAGCAATAACAAAAATAATGAATTATTGACATAATCAACAATTGGATAAATCTCAAAAACATTATGTTGAGCAAAAATCCCCATATAGTTTATGATTCCATTTATATAAAGTCCAGAAAAAGGCAGAACAAATCTAGGTGTTAAAAATCAGAACAGGCTGGGCACAGTGGCTCACAACTGTAATCCCAGCACTTTGAGAGGCCGAGGTGGGTGGATCACAAGGTCAGGAGATTGAGATCATCCTGGCCAACATGGTGAAACCCCATTTCTACTAAAAATACAAAAATTACCTGGGTGTGGTAGCATGTACCTGTAATCCCAGCTACCCGGGAGGCTGAGGCAGGAGAATCACTTGAAGGAGGGAGTCAGAGGTTGCAGTGAGTCAAGATTGCGCTACTGCACTCCAGCCTGGTGACAGAGTGAGACTTCATCTCAAAAACAACAACAACAAAACAGAAGAGCAATTGCTGTGGGGTTGGAGACTGCCTACAAAGGGGCACAAGAGAACTCTCTAAATCTTGAATGAGTTGTGTTATACAGGTGTTCACATTGTTCCTATTCGTTGAATTGTACACTGGCAATTTATAGAATGAATGGTGGCTGTGATTTAAAAAAGAATAAACTGAGTTGAATAAAGGTTCCAGGGGAATCCATGGTCAGTGTGTAACACCTGCCAAAATACTGAGATATGTATATGTACATGCATACAAACCCCAGTGAAAGAGATGGTGCAGGGGAGAGAGGGAGACCGAGAATAGGAAAAGGGAAAGTAGAAAGTAGAGTGCTATGATTTGAATATGTCCCCTCCAGAATTCATGTGGAAATTTTAATACCATTTTGAGGGCATTAAAATGTGTTCCTTTTGCAAGATGATTAAGTCATGAGGGCTTTACCCTCATCATGAATGGATTCGTGTCTTACAAATGGACTAGGTATAACCAGCCTGGGTCTTTTTCCACCCCCACCTCCCCACCGCCACTTCTAGCCCTTCCCAAGGATGCAGCAACAAGGCACCATCTTAGAAGCAGGGAGTGGACCTCATGAGACACCAAACTTGCTGATGCTTTGATCTTAGACTTCCGCCTCCAGAACTATGAAAAAATGAATTTTTCTCTACAAATTACACAGTGTATGGTATTTTGTTATAGCAGCATGAACAAGCTAAAACATGAAAGTACCCAGTAGGAAAAACTCTTTGGGGAAGTTCTGCTATAGAGAGATTCCCAAAAAAATGGAGCACGAAGGAAATGCAGAGGCAAAGTTTACTCAAGTTTCTATAAAGTCATGAGATATTTAAGCATTTTTGTACCATCAGTATTCAGAAAAGAAGGAATGTATGAAGATACAGGAAAAAGAGAGCACACATGTGGAAGTGATGTCTTTGAGAAGGTGAGAAGAGGAGGAACCAGCATACAAAAAAGGGCTCTTCTGAGAGGCCCTTTAACAACCAGCCTGTTTCTTTAAAACACCCCAAATTCAAAGAGATAGTGTGCTTAAAATGTTTATTGCGGTGCTGGTATATATTCAGTTAAGAAACAAATTATTATTGGCTGCTGCTCTTCCTTTCTCTTTTCCTTGATTACACAAATTACATGCCATGGGTGATTGCACAACAACTTCCACTTCTTCAAGCGTGCACAGAAAGCAAACTTCGTACTAGGGAAGGATGATGAATGCGCCTTAAGGGATTGCCACAAAAGGTTTTAGAAACTGATAACTTTAATAGTTATTCTCAAAAGAAAGGCACAGCAAAAAGTGGAAATGTAAAAAAAAACTTCTTGGTCCAATCCAGGTTCAAGGGCTGAGTAAAAGTTACAGTAGAATAACTGCTAATCATCCTTTCCTCATTTTGAACTGATCGAAAGCTCCAACTCTTACGTAAGTGCTGCAAATATCCTAAAGTGCCTGTGATTTTCCTAAGCCTCGCTGGTTTAGAATTAATATCGCTAAAGCTCCATTCTCACCACATACAGGACTATTTCACAAAAAAAGCCTGTGTTCACCATCGACAAATACCCACAGCTTGAGATTAATAGTCAGGATTTAGGAGGGCAGGAACCTTCCATAAAAGCCACATGTGAAGGCCAAAGTGGATTTTTAATATTGGGGACAACAAGCATTAACTAATTTTTCCTACTGGAGTACACTGTCCTTTAGTCTCTATTTTTGCTCCTAATTGTTCCTGCAGGTAGTAGGTTAACATGTAATGTACTTAGAGAAGGAAGCAATTGAACATGGCATAGATACTGAAAGAAAGGGCTCAATAAAAGAGCAGCATGTGCTCTAATCTGGCCTTTTACAACATCCACTATCAAAGAGCTTTGGGGGTTTAAGGGGATTAGATACCATAACCCATCTGTCAGGTCATTATGGAAGGAAACACTCCTGCTGTTTTCAAGGGAAGATGCCCTACTGTACATTATTATCATTAAGCATTTAGAGAGTACTGTAGGCTTGCAAAGCACTTTGAAGCATTCTTATTTGTTGTTCCTTATAAAATGCTGTCAACTCTAAGAATTATCAACAAACGAAGAAACTGAGGTTCAGGAAGATGGTGACAAATGCTTCAATCACCCAGGGAGTGGCAGGAGCTATGAGGGGTACTTGGAGCCTTCAGAAGAGGGAATACTTTCTATTTCCTCCTACCTAAAAACGTGCCAAGGGTGTGTGCATGTGGGCACGTGTATGTGTGTGTGTGTGTGTGTTTGTGGCCCAAACCAATTATCTTGGGCTTTCCTGCAATCTTATACACTATTCCATAAGGAGTACTTATGAGTTATTTTCTGTGGACACAGGATGTATCCTAACAATAGTTGTACGTCATGATTGACACTGTTCCATATGGGAGGAGAAACAGGATGCATTCAAGCATGAGCATGTGTAAAGATAGACTGACATATCGCAGCTATCATTTACAAAACTGGAGATCCCAAATCTAAAGCATAATGAGGCAAAAATGAAATACTACATGCCCATTCATCCATGTTGCTTGTAATTTGCTAGAAATGATTTAGCATTCCAGTAAATTCTAAGCAAACGACTTAGTATACAGGGCGAAAAATAAAGATGTCTACTGGAAAACAGCAAAGCTATCTCATATGGGCTCCCAGGAGAGGAGCTCGAATACTTCACAACAACATAGGTGCAGTTACCTGATATCATTCCTTTTGCTGAGATTCTCTCTTCTGTTTAGAACAGAATTATGGGAGTTATTTTTGTGAGTCTTAGAATTGAGGGGATTATGGTTTTCCTTTGAAAGGGAATTAATCTCCATTAAAATAAGGAACAAATAGCACTGACATATTTAGACATTAAAGGAAGAAATTGCCTCAATTCTGCCAAAATTGTTTAAATATACTGATCAAACTGGATGACTTAATTAAATGGCTATGTTTTGTATCTTTTAAAGTTGCTGTATTTTGAAGAAAATGGAGAAAAACAATTTTTCATACTATTTTTTAACCATGAGTTGGTAAAAACGATTACTGATATTCCCTTATTTATTCTCTACTAAGCATCATCTATATGTTAGACACTATCTATTTCCCAAGGAGTTCACAGCCTGATAAAATAGATAAGATATATTCATATATAAATATATTACAATGTATGGGGTTATGATTCCATAGCAAATTATAGGTAAATTACCCTGGAGCTTGAGGGAAGATCCAGTGCTTGAGAGGATTATCATCTCATTCACAGAAGGGAGGGTCAGCTAAGAAAGAAGGGGGAATATGGGAAGGCTGTATAGGACAGATTTCAACTAAGGTGCTTCTCCAAGGTTGTATAGGGATTGGGCAAACAAGGAAGGAGAAAATGAGATATTCCAGGTAAAGGCACAGGGGCAAAGAAGCAGCTGGTGGGGGAGCTTTAACAGTAGCTGGTAGCAGTTCACCATTACTACATGCTTACGCTAAGTCATACGTAACTAGGTGTAAAAAGGAGAGAAGGCTAAGGCAGACCAGTTAGTGCCATGGTTCCCAAATCTGGCTAATCCCAGAGATCCTGAATCCTGCAGATTCTGGTTTTAGTTTCACAGATTCAAAGCCCTTCTACCCTAGCCTTTGAATCTATGTAGCTATAATTATTCAGCTACTTGCAATCCTCTCTCATTCAATTTTTCTCTTCAATTCCTACCCAGTGTCCTACCTCTGGTCCTTCTTATCTCTCACATGAGTGATTGCAGTAGCTTCCTGCTTCGCTTTCTCATGACTGCTAGTATCATGTTTCTATAATAAAATGTAAGTATTTCCTCACTGCCCTACTTCAAAACCATTAATGGCTCCATATTGTATAACAAAGGACACAGTATACTAGGTTAGTCAAAATCTGTGCAAAACCTACCTTTCCTCCAGCACAAATGCACACGTACACGCATGCTCTCTAAACGTTTCCTAAAGCCCATTCAGCCTCCGTTGGAATGCTTTGTGCTCCTCTTGTCTCCCAGCAGAAATATTAATAACATTTAGCATTTCATTCCTGGGAATCCATTCTAAAGAAATAATCTTAAAAATGTTCAAATATCTCTCATCTCTTGTGATTTCCCACCTCACTCCAGCTCCAGCTGTTAAGAAAGTTCTGGCAGTTCTCATTGCCTCTGGGCCCTTTGCAAAGGGTGTTCCCTCTGCCTGATGGCTTCCTGCTGGTAGAGTTTTTCCTTCTTGCTTTTTATTTTTCTGTAATTCACCCTTAAAGGATCAGTTAAAATGTCCCTACTCTGTTGAATCTTCTCCATTCTGCTAAGCATTTAGCTCTTCCCTTCACCAGTCTTCCACAGCACCTTGAACACCTCTCCGCTATCACGCTAATCACATTGAATTATAATGGCCTAGAAGTCCATCTTTCTCTAACCCACAAGAGCCAAGAGAACAAGAAGCGTTTCTTGTCTATCCACGTGCTTTATCACTAACATTGAGCTCTCCAACATTTGTGAACAGTTAAACGCAAAATTCTGAAAACTTCAACCAGGAGTGTTTGGAAGGCTATAGCAGAGGCAGAATTTATAGGGATTGTTAGATGTGTATGGAATAACTAAGAGAGGTATCAATGGCAAAGTCAAGCCCAGGTGATGATGAGGATGAGCTTGACAAAAGAAATCAGAAAACGCAGGATGAGAAAGTGGTTAAAAAAAAGAACAGTAGCAAATTCAGCCTGGGACTTGAAAAAAAAACAAAGCAAAAAAGACGTCCTAGTTCTAGGTATGGAAGAACCACGGTCTGCTCTTGCAGTCTCCCTCTGTCACCTTCATCATCTCCCTCTGGCTTTCCTAGAGTAAGAAGAGTGGGAGAGGAGTGTCCAAAGAGACAAAATATTTTCACGTAAACAGTGCTCCTTATAGTTCTCTACTGACTATTCCTACCCTCTTACATGCCATCTGTAGGTCTAAATGTTAACTTTTTTGCAGGGTCTATTTGTGGGTATTTCACAGCCCCATCAGCTCCCATGAGACATATAGATCAGCTCATTCATCCCTCCTATAGGCTAGGAAGTCTGGATATTTCCAACTCTACCTATGATTCTTCTTCCTTTAGCTCTTTTGCTATTGAGATGCAGTATGGGTAGCTGTTAGTCACTGTATGACTACATTAAGAATCAATGGAAGTGTAACCAGTTTATTGAAAGGGCTGAACGTCATGAGTACAAAAGGAAACAGCTGTATTTCCCTTCTACCACTGCCTTTCAATAGGTCACATTCCCCTTGCCTATACCTTAATGACATTTCAGGCAGCTCTCATAGCTTTCCAGTCATTTTAAACAACAACAACAACAAGCAGTCTCATTTCAGTAATTATGAGTTACTTCTAGGTAGTAAAAGGCTCTGGTAAGTTTTAAGATTCTAATCGCATATCTCATTCAAAGCTTCTCTCCTTTCCCTAAGACAAGCTCAATCCCCACCTGACTCCAAGCTCCTGCAGTGGAGAAGCTGGGCATAGTCTGTTCTTTCACTCTCTCTCTGTCTCCTTCACCATCGCCCTCTGGCTTTCCTAGTCAGAGCAGAAGGGAAGGAGATTCTAGAGAAAGAGACAATATATTTTCATTTAGACAGTGCTCCTTATATTTCTCCATCGACTATTTTTGGCCTCTTACGTGGCTGATGTAGGTCCAAATGTTAATTTTTTGCAGGGTCTATCTGTAGGTACTTCACACACCCCTAACTCCCTGATGTGGGCACTCTCTAGCTAACTTCCTGTGATCTGCATATTCTCTCTCTCTCTCTTTCACTTGCACATGCACGTGTACACACACACACACACACACACACACACACACACACAGAGTCCCATCAAGGTGGCTGAGCCTGGTTACTTACAACACTTGCTCCATGGAAACTACACATCCGTGTGACATTACCTCATGGTTTTATCTAACTGCTGCCCCTTCTCCCAGCATAGGTGGCTCCATAAGCCCCACAAAATTTTGATGACTTTCCCAACACTCAATAATAAACAGCCTTTTCTTTGTCTCAGAAAGATCAGCCTTGTTAAAATAGAATGAAAAGAGAGAGAAAAGAAACAGGCAGTGCTCAGTTCTCAGTTTAAAGTAGATTTATGAAACTGATAGCAGAGACAAAAGTGTGAAAGCAAAAGCTTTTACTTGCAAGAACTAGGTTATTTTGCAAGAAGGAATTGTTTTTTTTTTTTTAATTCAAAAAGCATGATTTGGAGAATTAAGCAAGGAATGAAAAGGCAGAACACTGAAGGAGCTAAGGCATAAGGTTTATGCCATAAACACTAATGAGAAAGCCCAAAAGAGAGCCAGGCTACTGCACTCCAGCAGAGATAAAGATTAAGAGGACTGGAAGAGGGAAAAGCCAATAAAGGAGGAGAACGTGATAAGGGTGAGAAGTCAGTGCGGCCCTTGCTAGGGAGCCATGCCTGAGAGAAAAACATGGTATACCCAGAAACTGCCCAGCCTTTGCCAGAGCAAAAGCCATATGTCACCATCAAGCACCAGAGAGGCTCAGGGAACTATCTGACTGTCCAAAGTCCATTCTGAGAGTAGCCAATGAACAGTTGGCTATGACTTGTGCTGAGAGATTACATCAGCTGTACTTTTCATCACCATCCAGGGAGAACTTACAATCCACCGCAGTCTACTCACCACTCGGTATAAGCTCCAGTTGAATCACCATTCGTGGGCAATCCATCCTTTCAAGTGTGGCTCGGAACACTTGAAAGTTCCCAGCACAGTGCCCTGGGATCTTGGCATTGTGGTATTACTGTGGAATGAGAGGTCACCAGTCCCTAGCTTCTATACATGTGTTGTACTATATAGATTGTTCTCACCCAATACCTTTAGCAGCCCCTATGCCCAAACACTACCATTATACACTGGTTTTCTTAGGATAAGGTCTAATCACACCATAAAAAAAAACAGCCCAAGACTTACCTAGAAGAAAAGCATGACAACAATAGAAACAAAATCTGGCAATTTGAAAAATGCGGAATAAGGCAAGTTAAGTTTCCATTCTACTTACTATTATACGAGTTCTTCATACTAGCCACCCAGCCCTTTCCTCAACTTGAACCTGTGGGAAAATGGGCTTTCCAGGGTAGCTGGGCTTCAAACCAATTTCTTCCTTAGTGTCATATATTAAGAGCAGTATAACAATAATACTTTGCTCTCTTCCGGAAACTAAATTATGTAAAATAGATTCCTTGCCTTATCAAAAGAAAACCAAGAAGAAGGAGAATATGTAGAAGAGGTAACGGCTGTGAGGAATATGAAAGTCAAATCAACACAAGTATTTAGAGATTCTGTATATTGAATTCGGTAACATTGAATTTTCAAAATTAAATGCCTAAAATTTACCAGGTCACAGAAAACATTCATAGTGCATTTTGCATTTCCCTAGATATTCACAGGCAAGCAGTTCACTCAACCTTCTAGCTCAGCTCCCTAGCTTCTATACCTGTGTTACGCTATATAGATTGCCCTCACCCAGTACTTTTAGCAGCCCCTATGCCCAAACACTACCATTATATACCAGTTTTCTTAGGATAAGTTCTAAACACACCATAAGACAACAACCCAAGACTTATCTAAAAGAAAAGCATGACAACAACAATAGAAATAAAATCTGACAATTTGAAAGATTCAGAAATTTTTTTCCAGAAGGTCCTAAAAGGTATTTGTATCGACCATTTCAGAACAATTCCAAGTTGCAACTCCTTTCTCCTATTGCTTTCCATATCAAGAGGCAAAACATCGGAAGAAAACCTTCAATGATCAGTTAATTTATTACAGTCCTTGGAAGAGTGACTACAAACAGTTTATATACTCTATTCATGCCCATAGTTGCAAAGTGCCTTTGTCGGCTACAGAATATTATTCAATAAAAAACTATTTTCTCTGTTTTTCAACATTTTAACAAATATTTACTAAAAATCTACTTTGGTGTGCTAGGAGTTGAAGATACAAAGATAAATGAGAAACAATCCTTGCCTCTAGGGAGTGCATAATCTCTTTTATTTAGTGTGTTTATATGGTGGCTTATTCTTTTTTTCTATTCAATTTATCTAGATAAATGGGGCATGTATATTGAACTTTGTATTCATACACTGTGTTGCTGTGTTTGAGGGCGAATCCCATTCTCTCCTCCTCTCTTGAGCTCTCCATGTGAATGCCGGGAGTCTATTTCTTTTTCTGATTCTCTCCCTCCATTTACTTCAAACTTCCTCATACTCCTTCCTTCTCTATTCTTTAAAGAGTTAAGTGGAAATATATTTTGTTAGAGTTGTTAGATTTTTGTGTTCCTTGATCACAAATCTTAATTTTTGCACTTTAGATTTTTTCATATTATTTATTTATGTAGCCCCCTTATGTATTTTTTTTCATTTACATGTCAGTAGAACTTGACAGAAAAACAAGTTCTTAATCTCCTGAACTAACTATTCCCAGGTAAGAGATATAAGATCCATACACATAAACTCATACATAATGGAAGGATGATTATATTCATCACTCATTTTTACTCATTGATATCAAAAGTCTCATTATGATTTTCATTAGGATTTGGCTTGATTTCTTTTACATTCATAGTATGTGGGCCAGGAAAATACAATTTAAGAGCAATAAGAAAGAGAGCAATAGGAAATACCCCTAAAAGAAATCAGAAAATGGACAGATTATAAGCAAGAAGAAAAATTCTGTGATACCTAGGATATCACATGTCAACAAACCTGGCTCAATCACCATTTTACTTTATTTCATACTCCCATATAATTAACTCCCCAGTATAAAATAAAAATCAAGTTTTACAAATATATTAATCACACTGTATTTTCTAAAGCACTACTATTCTAAAATGAGTCAGATTATTTATTTTATTCATGCTTGTTTTGCGGTTTTTTAATATTAAGCCTTAACCTTTGTCAAACTTAGCTCAAAGTACTGAGTCGTGAATATTACCAACTGATTTCTCCTGAAACCTTTGTATCCTTCCAATCTACTTCATGAAATTTATGAATCCACGGCTGTAGAGTGCTGCAGCTCCCTGTCTCTAACCTGCACAACATGTCTCAGTTCTCTCTGTGGGGACCTATGATCCTTTGTTCTGACAGCTGCCTTCTCTCTATGTTATGTGATCGGAGAAAGTTTTGAAGATCTTTTGGTCGCGTTTCTGCATTTGGAGCTTAAACTGAAAGTCAACTGCACCACTTGCACTGCTACCCAGAGCATCTGTGTAGCTCAAACATCCCCTGCCCTCTGCTAATCCCCACAATAGTTCTTACTGACTTCAGGCTCAACTCTCACAGTGGGCCATGAGTAATTTAGTTCAGTTGAAACTTAGGAAATATATACTCTGTGCTAGATAATCTGATGGATGTCTGGAGACACAAAATGGAAAGACAGGAATCTTGTTTTGATTAATTAATGCACAATTTCATAAGAGGGAAAAACATGAATAATTACAAGAAAGTTTTAATGCAACATTAGAAATCAGGATTATATAGCCTTAACATGAAAGACTGAGACACTTATTAATGAGGCAGTAGTGGCAGGTGGGGATTTTTGACAGATTTCAAATCAGGGAAATAGTATTTTACAAAAGGAAAAGCAAGGAAATAAACAGAAGATCTTCTTCTGAGAGTCTGCATGTAGCAAATGGTATACATGCTATGGATAAGTAAAGAGAGGCTCAAAGAGGTTATGTAAAAGGCTGAAGCTGGCGGCACTAGTATTCGAAGCAGAACTAGTGCACAGGTCTATCTGACTCCAGAATTCATGCTGTCTACATCACTGCCTCAGAACAGAGGTCGTTTACTGTCTGTTATACACATATAGCAACATGCGATGCTTTCTTAATTCCTTGTGTGGTACCTGTCCTTCCCATGATATGTTCAATCTAATTTAAACTGGCTTCCTTCCCTGCATTGAAACTGCCCTTGTGAAGGTGACACAGTTGAGTAATCCACCTCTCTTATCTTACCCAACTTCTACATAGCTTTCAACTCCTTGAAACAATTTCTGCTTTGATTCCTGTGACTCCACAAACCCCCAGTTTTCCTCTAACCTCAGTGGCTGTTCTTTTTCAGTCTCCCTACTACCTGCTCATCTCCTTTACCACCTCTCGTGCAGAAATACTTAGTCATGGCTGTGCATCTTTCTTCTCTCCACTTTTTTTCCCCCAAATTAGCTCATTATGACATCATGGTCTTACATGTCTCTAACCTTGAGTACCCAAATAGCAGAGGAGTGGCTAAAAGTGTAAACTCTGGATCCAGGCTTCCTGGATTCTAATCCCAGATCCACTGACCAATCCCAGATCCAACTTGTTAGATGCCTAACCTCTTTTGCCTCAGTTCTCTTACTTGAAAATGGAGAAGACAATGGTAGCTATCTTTATACACAGCTACCTTCCCTACAGCTTCACTTAGATATCAAATTTAATGTGTCCCCAACTGAATTCTGTATTCTCATCCCTTCATAAGCCTGTACCTCCCCATGTAAATAAATATCATCATAAACTCAGATACTCAAGTCAAAACATTTAAGGATGTCCTCTACTGTTTCCCTTTATTGACTCCCAACAGCAGCAAGTCTCAGCTGCTGATATGTATGTATCCTCCAAAATATATTCTAAACCTCTCCATCTTTTTTCATCTCCTCTTTTCCACTCTAACCCTAATACCATTATCTCTTACTTAGACAACTTTAGGAGCCAACAAACTGAACTTATAGTCATATTTGCCACCTTACAATCTATTTTCCACATAGAAGTAAGAATTATCTTCTTCAAAGGGTATAGCAGATCACATCTATCCACTGCTGAAAACCTTCCAGTGACTTCCCACTGAACTTAACATCCAGACTCTACACCATGGCCTAAAACGCCCAATGTAAATAGCTCCTTCCTTTCCAGCCTCTCTGCACCACCCTCCCTGACTCCTCACATAGCAGTCACAATGGCCAATTTCTGTTCCTTAAACATGCCATTTGTGTCACTCCAGGACCCTTGAACTTCCATAGAATGTTCTTCCACTGGCAAAGATATATTTGCCACTGGATAGCTAGTACTTACAGAAGTGCCTGGCACATAGTATGTGCTCAGTATGTATCTGTTTAATGAGTTGATTGATTGATTTACAGTTCTTTACAGTTAATATTTCATTCATTTAATTTCTCTTGTGAATTCACTAGGGGTACTCTCTGTGTAAAGGCACCATGAAATGAAATATTTTTAAACGTGTAGAATCATTCTTAAGTTACAGTTTTAAAAATAGGATTTTTGCTATTTTTATATAGGCAATTACAATTGCCTCCTTATATAGGAGAAATAGATGATAGATAAATAGATAGATAAGATAGAGACAGAAAGGTATCTATATATATACACACACAAATGACCCAAGAACAAGCTTTTATAGAAAAAAAGGTGGCTAACTGAATACATAAAACTTGTCATATTCCAAGATAATGTTAAATATAAAATTGAACCAAAGATCTAGAAATAATTACTACTTTCTCAAACCTAGGTATCAAAAGATATAGAGTAGTCCACACCACAAGGCTTCACGATGCAAATGCCTTCTTGACATTACTAACACATGCCTGTCACCATTCGGAACAGCAAGCTATACAAATCGTACAAATATTTATACAGAATTCTTAAACTCCACAAGCTCCTTCCTATAAAGACTTCTAAAATATTTTAACCATCATTTATGTGCATTGATTTTCTGAATTTTTCTTAATTTAAAATCACATAAAAATGACTTTCCTGAAAACACAGAACTGTTGCATTTATTTGTAGCCATTACCTTTTTTTTCTTTTTCTTTCCCCTACCTTGGTAAATGCTTCCCACCACTAAGGCTGACAAGTATCTAAAGATCTGTAAATCATGAGTTTAATAAGTATAATAAATCATTTGTTACAGTTATTTTTAAGACTTGACCTTATCGAGTTTTGACTGATATGTTTTGCAGGTACTCCTGCTGTTATATGGAAGCAATATAAGTTTAATATTTAGTTACTGCAACCTAAGGACACTTTGTCTTACTGAAGTATGAAAACTGTGAGTGGAAACAGTGTCCCTAAAATAATTAAGGCAAGACTTCAAGCCACGGAATACAGCAAAGTTTCTAATTAAGGTTAATCTTTGAAAGTTCAAAATTTAGTGATGAAATTTTCAGGCTTCCATTTTATGGTCAAGTGTCAGTTGTTTATGTTCAAATAACTGTCATTACATTTAATAGTAGCAAAATCTTAAAGAAAATTTCCTGACATACCAGTTCTCTTAAAGTTGGATATTATGTACCTTAACTATCTTAAAATAAAATTTAAAACCCACCATTTACACTTTTAAAATGATTGCAATTTTTTTCTAACCTTTTTATAGTAGATAGAGAAAGGGTATCCTGTTGAAAGCCATTCTGACAGGAAAAGCAATGTCAATTTTTAGACACTCATAAATGTGGACCATAAGTGAAATCATAATGAAGTAACATATTGTGCATAGAAAATATCTAAAGACAGAAATAGGATCTCTATAGATGCTTCATCAACTGCCATAACCCTAACTAATCACTGCACTTCATCAATCAAGTTCAGAAGCAGATAAAGTAATAGATTCCTAAGTAACACAGGTACATGACGCTACTGCTTACAGTGTAAAATGGCCACTTCGATATATTTTGTTACATGTGCTTATGTTGCTCTCTCTTGGTGGAAAAGCAGTACTGTTCAAATTCATTACCACTGATTTTTTTTAAACTTTTTTAAAGGTTTTCTTATTAAGGAACCAGTTTGTTTTGATACCATATTTTCAATGCCATTTGCACAAATTAAAGTGCTAATTGCTAACCTTAGAACAGCTAGAACTACTTTAAATAATTCCGAGTTTCTAAATTGATGTGAATTAAAAGCCGGTTGGAATAAACACTGAAATGTTTTCATTTATGCATTCCCAGGAGACTTCATTTTGTAATAAACAAAGTACCAAACAAAATGAAGAGCAAGAGGGTATTGACTTTGTAAGAATTCAGCTTTGAAAACCTGATTCGCTGAAAGGAGATGAAAATATTGGTAGAGTCTCCTAACTGCTCCACCCATTTATATATTTGCAGAAACAAACTATGATTCATTTTTTAAAAAAGTTACTGGATAAACATAAGTGGTGGTAGAAGTCCAAACATGTAACAGAAAAAAAATTTTTTTGTGATAACCGATTTTAAGGTGAGAAGCAGGGGCACGCTGGAGCTAGCTAGTACCAGTTTGTGAGAGCTGACTGTGCACATATCTTCCCAAATCCATGTTCAGTGGCATAATTTTGACAGTTGAAATCTGTCATGGTGGGAGTTTTTACACTACAGAAATTTGCAAACATTGTAAGGTTTGTCTTTCTTTTTGTACTTGTTTCATTTTTTTATTTTTTGGAGGGCTGGTTGTTAAATATTTACCAGCATACCATTAGAAATGCCAAAGAACATGCCAAAAAGAAAATTAAATTTTTTTCCTAATTGCAATGGATATAAATGCCAAATAAAAGACTTCTCAGAGGAAGTCATTATACGCTAAACATTGTGTAAGTAAAAGTACTGCTAAATTTAGTGTAGCACCTTGAAATAAAAGGACGTCTTTCCCCTCTTTTTAATACACTTATAAATCAAACAATATATAGCATTTATAGTCAGAATAGAAAATATTCACAATGACCATTTCCTCTCTTCCAAATTAAGAGTCTTTCCAGAGAGAGGCACTGCAGTTGTATTTCTAACCAGTTCTCTACAGTAGTCAAAAACAGCCTAGTAACCTTTGGGAAATTGTTAACTTAGCCAAATACCACACTCGATCTCAGTGAAAAAATGTTTTGTATGCTGCTGTATTTTAAATATGAGACTGGTAACATAAATGTCCAATAGCATGAATGAAGATGTCAAAGATGGAAGCAAAACGTTTGGCAAAGACTTGAAAATGATGTTCCATAAGCCAAGCCCGTCATGTGCTCACTGGGTTATACTCACCTTTAGAAGAAGGCAAGACATGGGAACGTTTTAGGGTCTTCCTTTCACTTGGGAGATTTATCCATAAGTTTAGAGAAATAACCTCAGAAAACAACGGTTATGGCATTTAAAACCTTAGAGAAGGACCTCCTATCTAGAAGACATGAGAGTTTAACTTCTGAAACATCATAGTCTTCTGCAGCTCATGTATGTCAACAGCATGGAAATGAACTCATAATGCATGGTCTGGTAGCTTGTGTTTGCATTAGGTACAGCACACTGTGTGGAAAAGATTATCAAGAGAAGGTTTGATTGATTATTACTCCAGTTCTGCCTATGCCCCCAGGACCCACTTGAAGACATTATACTTCAAGGTGACTATTCCGTTGAAGAGAATATAATATCAATTAATTAATGATTACATATAAATAATGGAAAGAGTCTAATTGAGCGATAGTTCAGCTAAATAGCCCCAACAATGTCACCAGCAGTGACAGTACTGCTGAGCAACTGATAAACAGTACCAGCCATGGAGGGCAGAAACAGAGCCTTTTAAATTCATCTTTTTGTGTATTTCCTCATAATGAAAGCCAATAACAAAAGCATGTTTTACATGACAAGATGTTTAAAAGACATAATCATTGAACAGCAAGAGTTGTCTGTTTACACAAACACTAAAAACTCAGAATAAAAAGACAGCTGATGATGTAAGTTTGTTTCCAATTATTGTCAGAAGGACAGAAAGATCATCATATCAGTAACATAGAAAGAACTATCATTCTGCAAAGAACAATCAATGCAAATGCAATTTTCAACGTTACAAGTCATTGAGCTGAAGATATAAGAGAATACGCTTTAAATATTAAATGTAATCAGAATCTGTTGTAAAACCAGATAAAAAAATAACTGAAAAAACTGTACTAAATCAACACAGTATTTATTTAATAAAATAAAAACCTGACCTCTGGGTACAGTCATTCTGAAGGCTCTATCATAGGGAATGAAAATGAGACTTCCTCTCTTAACTTTAGAAATACACAAATCTTTATAACAATCTTATGGGTACCATAATTATTGTCCCCATTTCACAGATAAGCAAAATGAGAAACAAGGTATTAAGCAACTTATACAAGGTCAGCCCATTAGTAAGTGAGCAGCTGGGATATAAACTCTGGCAGTTTAGCTCCTGAGTCCAGCCTCTTAGCAACTACATTACACACCTCTTATCTGGATGAAAGATAAAACTAAAAAATCCAGGAGTCCTTTCTGAAGAGAGAGATTTTAGCTGGATTTTGAAAGTAGGTTGTCTTTTCTTTTTTTTTCTTTTTGCCTCTTTTTATTATATGCCCTTATTGATAACCTAAAATATTAGATGTGCGATTCTGCCTTCTGTTAAGCAAATGACCCATTATACCTGATGTCCACAAGGGCCATTCCATCTGGAAACCAGAGCCAGTCCCTTAATTGTTCCATGCTAATAGTTAATAAAACATTTGATAGAATTCCTTACATATACCTTTGTTCTTTAGCCTTATGACATTTCATAGAATTATTTATTTAGATGACTTTTTCCTGTACTAGAATTTGAACTCATGGAAAGTGAGGATGTTATTAATAATTTGTTCTCTGTTATCTAGCATAGCAACTGACACACAGCTGACACGCAACACATATTTGTTAAAATGAAATTACATGCCACAAAGAAAGCAAGCCTGAAAGAAACAACCTTAGCCTGCATATTAAATGCACAGATAATTGCCTGTTTTACACTAAAAGCACTTTTTAACAACAATGAAAATAAATTTTAGACTGTTTCCTGACCTCTATCCTTTCTTCCTCATGTAAAATAGGTCAAAACGTCTGAACGATCCTTTCTCAGACACGTCTTCTGAATCTGGATTATCACCATGCCACCCGGGGAAGTCTCTGGTCCTAACTGGCCTGGACTCTGAGCAAGCGTCCTGACTGCTCCCCTGACACCTGCCACTCCCAGACCCGGCCACTCGCCGTCTCAGCGCCCCCTCGCGGCCCTTCCCTTCCCACCCACCTCGGCACCTCTCAGGCCTCCTGGCTCCGCGGCAGACCCTTCACGTCCCAGATCCCGCGCAGGCCCACTCGGGTTCCAGCCGCTGCCTGGGAAAGCGAAGGGCCGGCCCGGGCGGTTCTTCCCCAGGCCCTCCGGGGCGTCCCGGGCCGCACCGGCCTGGCCCAATGGCCCCGGGGAAGGCGTTGACCCAGGGACCACTGTCCCAGCGGCTTCCCCCGGCCCGGCCCGGCGCGGTGCCACGTCCCCACCAGCCCGGGGTGGCACCTCGGGAAGCCTGTTATATGTCATCTTCCACGTCCATTTTCACACCGACAACTGTGACGCTAAGGAACTTATACCTCGGCTGAGCCCCGCCGCCAACTCCCCGGGCACGGGAACTGCTCACAGGCCTGGGTTCCGCGAGGGGCCGAGCTTCCCGCTCCGCCCTTGGGCAGGTGAGCCAGAGGCTGGCACGTGGGCCTGTGCGTCCCGACAGCCCTGGCCCAGCCGCCTCTGTTCCAGGGGAGCGCCTGGAAGGCGCCGCTGCCTCTCCCTCCCCACGTGCGCACTTGCCTCTAGGAACTGGTGAGTTACTTCAGTTGTATGTGCGTCTCCAGTGCCACAATTTAGTGTATACGCCAACCGGTGTTATTGAATAGGTGAAGATGATTACCACCTGGTAATGCGTTTCCTTAGTCCCATTCTTACAGAACCTGAAACTCAACGCTAACCACCACCATCCCCCACCCAACCAGTCTTAGAATCACAAAGCCGAATCTTTCTGATCATCGGGTGAGTTTGGTTTTTTTTAACATGCAATGAAATTATACTTTAGTGCTTGTTATTTTCCTCACAACAAAACTCTCAAAAGTTGGCATTTATTTTTAGGAAACAAAGACCCTGTTCCACTCAGCTAGTCGCTAGACAAACCAGGACAGAACTATGATGGGAACCCACATCTTCAGCTTCCTATTGCAGCATATGTTCTATTACATAAGAAAAATAGACAATAGAGGATAAGTAGGACGCTAAAGAAGTGAGGAGAGAATCCGGTGTTTCTAAGGAGCTTCCTTTTATTGTCTCAAAGCTTGGAGGTTATTTGGCAAAGTATGACGATGCTATGCAGCTCTTTAGAAATTTGTCATCACTCATCTAACAAGTACCTAGCTTGGATCTGCAAATTTCTGTGGAAATTTCTAGCAAGTGTAGGAAGAAGCAAGATCAACATTTCTTAGAACATTTCAGGTCCTGAAGTGAGCCTCTTGCAGTTTACCAGGACATATATTCTCAAGAGGTTCTGAGTAGCCATAGAACTTAGAGAAGTTGTCATTATTTACCTGCTGCTCAGAGAAACAAGACACTGACTGTGGGCCAATGTGCTAAGAAAAAAGTTTATTCCAAAAATGTAAATAATAATGCAGAAGCGCCATCTGCCTTTGCTCTTTCTTATAAATATAATATTTTTATTAAAACAACCAAAAAATAGGCAAGATTTGCCCAACACCTGTAGAATGAGAGTAATGTGACAGTGCTTCACATGGGGAAAAGTGAAGCTGAATGAGATGAAATTTAGAAACTGAGTAATGGTCAGGAAAAAACAAGAATTCAAAAAGCAAACTAAGTATTATATGACTGAGAAACCCGAGGCTAAAATATGAAATTAAGCTAATTTCTGAGGTGTCTACTGATTTGTTTCAAGACGAGTCTGGCTTCAGTTTGGGAAGAGTCAAACACAGTGGAATTAGCTAAATTTGCTTATTTTTAAAAATCCCCTCAATTTCTTCCCCAAATTTGAGTCTCCCTTTGTACTTTTCACATTATAATGTAGAACATTTACTGAACAAATACCAATTTGGAATAAAACGATATTAGGTTTTGATGATCTACCTATTTTTAGCCTAAGGACTAAGTGGTTTTCTGAATTCACATTTTCATCATTTTAATGAAAATGAGGCAATATGCTGAAATTGTATGTTTTTTAGATTGTATTAAGGTTTATATACCTAGATTTTTCACATACACTGTGTCATATTCTTTTCCTCTAAATCCAATATATTATGAACACATGGATAATGTTTTACTGCTAACAGCATGCTGCAGGTTTAAAAATTTATTGTTTCTTGACCTTTTTCAATTTATTCCAACACTAATAGCAGCGTAGTTGTAATAGGACAGAACTTGACTAAATATATTAATATACAGTTTTATTATCCAAGAGTTTGGATTTGCACATCCTCACTGTATGTTTCTATTACAATATCAAAGAATGAAGGCCGCCTTAATAAAACATTTCAAAAACAATGAGTGTCCATTGCCGTGCAATGGTCAAGACACTACTCAGTCTACAAAAATCTTAGTATTTTTGATGACTATATAAAATAGCTCAATTTAGTCACTACGTGCCATCAGCATATACTCCCTAAATATACTGAATAGTGGTATATTATATTTTTTAAGAGGGAGATTAATTTAGCAGTATTTCACATGGGACAGTACAAAATGGAGTTTGATCAAATTTCTTAAGGCCTAACAGGTTGCTTAAAGAAAACTTAGACACAGAAAAAATATCTGACTTGATAAATACTGTCTCTAACAAATGTGACAAACTCTGAATAAATTCTAGCTTTAAAGGAAATAGGTCAGCCACAAACAGGCCTTTTTGTTTTGTATAAGAAGATACTTTCAGATGGCCAGCAAGTGTTTCTAGATACATCCGTTATTATGCAAAGCTCTCATCTGCTGATGGATGACTTTAGACTCTCATTAAAAACAAACTTTTATCATATATGACCCAATAAATGATTAAGATCTATTCATAAGGGCTTGGATCACATTCTGGCTATATTCTTAAGCATTCTGCATTACACTTCATATATCATGATTATGTTGCAAATATCTAATATAATGTATGCTTATCATTAGGATTATTTACCTCTGGATATCCTTCCGGGCCTCAAGCCATCCCTCTGAAACCCTGGTTCAAGTATTCCCCTGGAAATGACCAAATTCTCAAGTGACAAGTCCAGGTAGATTTCTTGCACTAGATTTGTCAGTGTTCATATTTATATCACCAGTGTATATTTGATAAATACATGATTAAATGCTTTGATTACTTTATTAGTGAATGAATTTGTGAATTCTGATGTACTCCAAAGTGTGCTCAATAGAAGTCTAGTCCTGGGAGATGCACTGCAATAAAAGATACTATGGTGAAATTTTGGGAACTGATGCATGTTCCTGTCCCTTTCTGGAAAAATCTCAAATGTATCTGAGGATACTAAAGACTCTTTGAAGTACTGAAAGCAGAGAAACACATTCCATTTTTATAGCCAGTGTTTTCCAAATTTACCTGACCATGGTGACGGGCATTATTGTCACCATACTGTATACATACCTGATGAATAATCATTAAAAGATAACTCTCTCCAAGTTAAAAATTATCCTATTCACTATAAAAGAACCAAATGTTTATTTTTAAGGTACCATATAGTTTTCTAACACTTCAAATTATTCAAGATTATTTTATAATTTTAAAGATTTTCATTCATTTAATTAAAAATGAAATTATATATATATATATAAAATTAAAATTATTTTATAAAATAGGGAGATAGCAAACTACCCACATTGGCCTCATCTTTAGCAGCTACTGAAAATAATCAATTCAACTTTAAAAGCCTGTATAGAATATTTTAACTTTATAAAAATAATAATGAATTTTTAAAAATATATTTAAGAGTCAATCATTATACCATTTGGTTATCAATTCCAAAAAGCAAGGCATACATGCATTAACATCCCAATTTCCTAAATTTTTATCCAAAATGCATCTCTTTTTTAAAGGAAAACTATTCCAGATACTTTATACATAATCATCCTAAAGAACAATGGCACAAATAGCAATATGATATGCTTTTGGTTTTTTTGAGGCTTAGTGTTCTAAGTTTTAACAATGATGACATTATAAATTATTGAAAAAAATGAACTTCAGAGCTGAGATGCTGACATAATTCTAATCAGATTAGTAATAATTTTGCTATGATCCATGACACTAGAAAGATGTAAAAATGTAATTTGTAAATTTTAGAACAGTCGGCCTTCAAGCTATCTATGAGAGGAGTTGACGCCAATTTTTGTTGACTTGACCCGACTTTAATTGCAGATAAAGTTATCCCCATAGTGCTACTGCTGTCTGTACACAGTAAAAATTTCTGTAAAAACATATCACTCTGAAACCTTAATTAGGAGTCAATCTCTTCTATTACAAAAAACCACGTGTATGTGTGTGTGTGTGTGTAAAACAGAAGTAAGCATTTGATGACATATTGTAGTTTTCTTATGTTAAAGTTTTTTTTATTATAGTAACATACTGGAGTAATTGAAATAACTTCACCATACAGATAATCACATGCTGGAGCATGACAATGCAACGCTAATTGCACACTGTATTGACATTTCAAGCACATTTTCTGTAACAGCATTTGCATTCATATACAGGTAGTAAAGCACATGGGGATAATTTGAGTCATGATTTATGTTAGCAAATGTATTGCTTTCAAGCTAATCCTCACACCCAGAATCTTCAGCAAATCCATTAATATTCAAATGTTTTAGCATGTACCGTAGTTATTGTATGAACTGAATAGATCAGGACCAAGAATTGCTGTTAGCCTTTGAAACAGAAATATCAGTGTTATCTCATTTTTTTGTAGGGTAAGCCTTCTTACTAATTTAGGAACTATTTGGTCCATTAATTATAGTTCTTCTTAGATAATACAGCACAGTTAATGTAGCATGTGTAACTTGAATAATTTTTCCTCAATATACCATATACCCATTTATGACAAGGCCCAAAAAGCACCAAAAAATGGCAGCAATCTCAAAGTGTGCAGCAAATTTTAATATACCAGTTTTGGTTGCAAGACTTACGTGCAGCCATGTATCTGGCTTTATATGGATCCAGACAATTAATGCTTTTTTAGGTATAGAGACTTCAACCTGGTTCTTAAAAAAAATCTCAGCAGACAAACTGAACTTGATGCAACAACATATTTTATCTATGTTTTATTATTGCTGAGGCAAAACCACACCACCATAAAATGCAAGGAAAACCAATGTCTAAAAGGCAGGATTTCTCTTTTCTTGGCTTTGTTAATACAAAGGTCAAAATTTCACCTTTGAACTAAAAAAGAAGAAATAAATAAAGAATAAGCAGTGTAAGTAACAAAATTGTCATCATGAATATATTTCTAAATTTTTATTTATTTATAAGTCAATATTAGCCCAAAATAGTTAGATAACTAATACGGCCCTTGAAAATTTAAATTTCTTAATTTAAAGAGAAAAGCAAATTTTCAAAAAATCATCAGGTTACAAGAACACAATTAACTGTACAGTTATACAATTTATTGTTTAACCCCTAGGACCATGTAAACTAAGACTCAAGGTTTAAATGAGCATCACAGAACAGAAAAGGAAAGTTTTCTGTCACTCTTGAGGTATTTACTATTTTTTTAAGAATATATATTTAAGAATGAATCAATGTTTTATAGAAAAATCAAATAATGGCGTTTCTGCAGCTATCAATCATTGATACTTTTGAAAAAGTAATGTATATGTTTAGAGCTAAAGAAATTTTTTAAACAATTAGTCCTTTGACATGCTAAAGAAGAAAGTATTTGGATTAATTATTAAAACATCTAAAATTTCAAGTTAGATACAAAATTCCATATTCAGATCCTTTACAAATTAAAAAGAGAATTAAAATGAAATCTTTTTATTGATGTCTAGAAGCTATTATTACGTTGTTGGGTGTAAATATTAGATGAAAAGAAGTTTAGGTTTCTTCATTTGGGTTTGGTTTGATTTTAGTTTTAGGGAGGACGAAATAGTTGAAACCGTTTGTGTATTTAGATATAATTTTGACATACGATAAAATGTGTAAAGATCTTTGCATCTTACAGATAACCAAGAATATTCAACTATGTTCTAGGCAGAGTTACCATTGCCATTTCTATATTTGATCCTGTTACAACTTCATTTTAAAATATTTAAGGTAAATGCAATGCCACTAAAATAAAAATTTGTTGCTAGTAAAATTAATCAAAATATGAATCACAGTAGTTCCTTCAATAGATTATATAGTGAATGGTACAATGCTGGATTATTCAAGTGAAAACTAACTTGCAGTCTCAGACTATGTTTGTAGGTAATGATTTAAAATAAAAAGGTTGCTTCTTAGACAATTCTAGAAATTATTCAAATCTTGCACAGTTCTAGAAAGCATTCCAATCTTAGATTTACTGAATGAGCAGGGATATGGTTTTCTACAGCAGAATGAAAATATGCTTTCATTGTAAGTAAGCCAAGTTCCCCTATTAAAAACCTCTGATAAGATTAAGTCGCTTTTGGAGTTCTCAGATAAAGCTATTTTCTCTCCTAGAAAAGGGAGTCAGACCTGTACCATCACTTATGCTGATATGTTTTAACCTATTAATAAAAAATTTATAATAAAAAGTGGGAAATATTTTACACCTCTAAAACATTTCCATGGCCTCCCAGGACTACCATGGTTTATTGTTGTGTCTTCTCTTCTTAGTTGCTCATTAGGGAAGAGTACTACAGCAGACACAGCCCATAGCCTACCAGATAGTATATATAAATAATGAACACAAGGCTTTTATTCGCAACTTCATCATATCAAACTAGATCAGTCTAAATAGGCAAATGAAGGCAATAAAATTTGAACTCTCAAAATAAGGCCAGACATAAGTAGCTAGAGAAATGAAATGTACTTGTTGAAATCAATTTGTTGGGTAGTTTGATGCATTTAAATTTACTCTCAGAGTTTAAATTTTTGTATATTTGCACGTGTGAGTGTTTGTGTTTTCTGGGAAGAGCATTTCTCCTAGTGATGGACATTCTTATTTTTTGTTTCAAATAAAAATTTTGTTCTTGTACAAAAGTTGCAAAGCATACACTGTAGCAAACAAAGTAACCATTTGTGATTTAAGATAATGCAAAATGAGTGGCCAAGAAACTGGGTTGATATCATATATCAGACACTTAAAGATATATAGATATATAGATATAGTGGCCAAATCAGGAATTTAAAAGAAAAATGAACTCCATGAAAAGACTTATTACTTGTTGATCATTCTTAGGTGATTCTGTAGTATCCCAATTTTGGCATTATTTTTTCTAAAAAATCTGTAACATATTTAAGAATTTACAAAATGGAGTCATAAACAGTGTAGTCACTGTAATTTCCTTCATTCTGTTACCCTTATTCTCTTCTTCCAAAAATAGGAAATTCTTCTTTGGGATGCACACAGCCAGGCAAAGTATCTATCAAATATGGATGTTAGGTAGTCATAAAGAATCAAGTAGCTAGCAGTAATTTAGGAAAGAAACAAATTATTTCAGCCTAAAAAAGACTCAGAAGATGGCTTGAAAAGCAAAATACATCTAACTTCCAACTTTGGGTTGCTAATTATTCCGGCTGTGAATTAAACCAGGCCAGTTTGCCCCTCTCGGTTCTCCTGCTTTGGGGCCATTTCTTGAAATAGCTTTTAGAATAGTAAAAGGAGGTAAAACATTCATGAATCTGGAAAATAATTAGCAGCTGGGAGAAAATAAAACTGTTGAGGGAGGAAGTTTAAATAAATTCTAAGAAGTGACGGTTGCACTGATGATTTCAATGTCAAGGTAGTGCTGCTTATATTTTTATGGAAAACTGAAAGCTCATTCTTGGTTTTAAAATCTGTATTCAAGAAAAGGAACTGCTATGAAGCTTTTGCATAATAACTCTGGACAAGAAGAACACTTCATTCTCTGTTTTGATTTTTAAAAAGACCCTCAAGGGTACATTGATGACTTGTAATATGTGGTAATTAAAATCTTCTATTCACAATCCTTTAATTGTTTTCTATGGTGCAATGAGAAACTACTATATTAGACTTTGCAATATAAGTTGGTTTCAACCTTGAGAGATTTATAAAAATACGTTTGTCTCATTATCCTTACGACACTAAAATGTCAGCTCTTCTACTTCGGCAAAACAGGAGAAACTGAATTTAACCATATGTTAAACCCATCAAAGATATACTTTCCAAATAAAAATGAGTGGTATAAAACATAAAAACCATATAGAAAGATTTTGTTACCACCATTTTCTGTTCCTTTATGTGATTCTCTATGAAAAGTAAAAATGAAAGTAAGTTTACATTTTATTTTTAACCCACTGGATTGTCTTCCATTTTATTTATTTATTTATTTATTTATGAGATGGCGTTTCACTCTTGTCACCCAGGCTGGAGTGCAATGGCATGATCTTGGCTCACTGCAACCTCTGCCTCCCAGGTTCAAGTGATACTCCTGTCTCAGCCTCACAAGTAGCTGGGATTACAAATGCTTACCACCATGGCCAATTTTTGTGTTTTTAGTAGAGACAGGGTTTCACCGTGTTTGCCAGCCAAGTCTCAAACTCCTGACCTCAGGTGATCCACCCACCTCGGCCTCCCAAAGTGCTGGGATTACAGGCATGAGCCACTGCACCCGGCCTGTCTTCCATTTTAGATCATAATAGATCTCACTAGATCCTTAACTGAAAATGTACGTTATTACAAGCAGCTAAATTTCCACAAAGAGGAATAAAAAGGTTGAAGAATCAAGTTATGACTTTTCTAGTACTTTACAGTGTGCTATAGTAATGATAAACCCGTTTTAAACTTCTTAACAAGCAACACCAGGTTCTAAATCTTTTTGTTTCATTTAAAATGGCTACTTATATGAGAATTTTTAAGGTATTATATTAAACCCTTTTTCATGTCAAAAGGCATGTTATCTAGAAAATAATTTAACACTGTAAGGGGATCTTCAAGGTCAATTTGTTTTATATACTCTGCAGCAAAAATAACATTTCTAGTAGGAAGGAATTAATTATAAACCTAGCAAGTTCTAGACATTCACATATTTGTGTAAACAATTTTAACATGGTTTATTACGTTTGCAGAAAGATTAAGTCTTATATTCCATTTTCTGCTAATTCTTCTTTCATATATTATTTAAAATAATAAATATATGTTATTTGAGTGCATATGTGTATATATTTTCACACATATATATGTCTTATATACATAAAACAGCACTTAATGGTCATGTTCTTTGCATGTTCAACTTCAGGGGGAAAAAATGAATTGCTATTATTTATAACCAATGGCAGTCTTCCCTTCTGCTTCACAAATGGCCATATCTGGATGTAAATAAGACATTGGAGCGAGTCATTCCAGGTGAATTGTACTTCAAGTTGTAGGTCGGTGTTCTCAAGAAGAACTGGGTACTCCCTGGTAGTAAATACCTAAAAATGATAGTTAACAAATTAGATTTTTACAAGCAAATTATAACTAACTCTCTCACTAAAGGATTATGTGGTCAGCAATTTACATATTCTATATAAGAAATGTTACTGTAACAAAAATGCAATTCATATAAAAAGATTTCCTCCCCCAGACTGTAGGAAAGGAGAGAAGAATCATATATAGATACAATATATGATGTTAGTATCCCAAGACTTCCCATAAAGAGCCATTGTACTCAAATGCTGTGAAACTGTTTATATGGCTAATGTTAATTTAGAATTCATCATCAGTCCTTGTAAGTAATATGTGGAGTCAGTCAAATATTTCTTTAAAACATGTGATTTGAGAATTTGACTAGCCATATTAACAATAATTGTTTGTTTCAAGGGAGGCAGAACCACTGATTATAATTTAATGATAGATCATTGATGTATTATTACTATTACAGGTAATCTAATAGAAAAAGTTAAAGATTAACATTCCTAATTAGAATATAAATTTTATATTCTTTGGCTATAGACTGCTTATGATTACAGAATATCAAAAACAATCGTGATTACAGGTTGCATATAACCCTTGCAGCCAAATATATTTCAAAATATGTGGGGTTTTCTTTCAGATTTTAGAAAGACAATATAGTGCATTATATATACTATATTATATAGCAATATGTATATTACTATATTACACCTCCATCAGGGCCTTGGAGCAGCATCTTATAAACAAACCATTAACATTTCTGTAGTAAAATGTATTAATATTCACAATAAATCAGATAAAGACTACAAGTAACTTCATGTCAATTCAGGTCAGATTTGCCAGCACAGGAGTTACCTTTTTTTTTTTTTTTTCGAGACGGAGTCTCACTCTGTCACCCAGGCTGGAGTGCAGTGGTATGATCTTGGCTCACTGCAACATCTGCCTCCTGGGTTCAAGCGATTCTCCTGCCTCAGCCTCCCAAGTAGTTGGGATTACAGGCGAGGGCCACCACGCCTGGCTAATTTTTAAAAATATTTTTAGTAGAGTCAGGGTTTCACCATGTTAGCCAGGTTGGTCTCAGATGGGTTACCTGTTTTTTCAAGTTTTCAAAGCTTTGGAAATTAGGAATTGCAAGTAAGAGATTGTGCACCTGTAAAAGCTGTTTTCCTGTGAAAAGTCTTGATTAGCATTAGGCCAGTCCAATCTATATATGTCTAGAGAGAAACAGTCACGGAAATCCACATGAACAAATGAAAAGTACACTATTCCAAGTGTAAGTCCTAGTAATGATGAGAAGGAAATGCTATAAAGTCAGGACAAAGATACTTATGAGGAATTTCCAAGAGCAGAAGCAGCTGTATAAGGAGATTTGTAATTAGCAGTAGTCTTGGGAAATAAACAATGGAACAGAATCAAATCTTTTATTTTCTTCATTTCACATTAGAATCCTCCAGGGACAGTATCATACTCCCATAGACACATGAAAAACAGAGGGCCTAGGGTACTATTAGCTGTCTATTCTATGTTAAATAATATTGATAACTGATAATTCTGTATCAGTGGAAAACTATATTTATAGTTGGGTTATATGAATTATGTAGAAAGAAAAGAAATTCATTATAATCAAACTATATGCAGCATTCAGATTAAAATAGCAGAACTTTCTATAACATCCATAAACATTTTATCATGAATTATCTAATAATATCTTCTAAATCTATTACCTAATATCACAAACTATAATTACTCAAATCATTAAGTTAATAGAGCAGTAAAATAATATAAAACAAACCAAATTAAATCAAAATTGCATTACAGGTGATGAATAATGAAAGAAGTGATTTCTCACATCACAGATTGTATAAATTATTTTCTTAATATCACTTGGGTAATTTATATGAATTAATTATTAGGTCAACAGTTGGTGGGGTCATGATGATTGATCCATTATCTTCTGCCATGAAAAAGCTATCCTTCCTATCTAGGGCAAAATTGCAAAAGAAAACAAGGTGTTTGATCAAAATCCACTATTCCATATTAGTTGAGAGTTATTCTACCTTCTATTGAAGATGCATTCTGATTGTACTGATAATTACACAGTAAATAGTAACCTCTACCAACTTTCTTTCAAAGACTTTCCAAGCAATAGTTACTATTGATATTTCATTTACATACACTTTTGAGATAAAGATCAGTATTTTGCACATGAAAAAAATAAAAGCAAAAAGTCCAGGATCACAATTAGCTTACACTATTTTACAGAACAAATAAATAGTGTTTTCTATGTGCCCAGCACTATTGTAATTGCTTTACAGATATCAAATCATTTAGTTCTCATAACAATTCTATGTGGTAGATATTATTGTCAGCTCCATTTTACAGACAAATAAACTTTATGAAGCATACAAGGGTCAAATGCCTTGCTCAGGGTCTCCTACCTAGTAAGTGGCAGAGCCGGGATTCAAATCCATGCAGGCTAGCTCCAGCAGCAGAGCTCCTAGCAACCACACTATATTGTCATGACAGTTCTACGTAATTATCTTTGTATATTAATTTCAGTTTTAAAACTAATGGGTATAATTATTATACTCATTTTTCCAGAAATATGAAGTATAAAATAATCCAGAAAGCAGAAAGATATTATCTTGCCACAAACCTAAACTTTTTAGTAGCACAGAAAAATATGAAACTTTTTTTTAAGACTTGAAGTTCAGCATGAACTAAGAAAAAGCATATAAAATTACATTGGAAGTAACACTTTGCATCCCTAATACAAGTGCTGTAGGATATTTTTAAGTGTTGCAGAGAAATACAATGGATTATTTACCTTAATATCTCCATTAATATGTTTTGGGAGATCCCACACTAGTTGAACATTGAAGATTGTTTTTGAAATGTTCCTTGCAATGAAGTTAAATCATTTGATTTTTTTAAAGCAAGAAGACTATCTCAAGGAAGTGGGCTTACAGATTAAAGAATTTGTGTAAAGCACCAAAAAAAATGTGGTAAGTGTACAGCTTATTTTTCTAGCTTATTCTTTACATAGGAAAATGGCTCATTGCTAACTCGTGTCAAGGAGAAATACCTCAAACTACCCTATTCGTTTCATAGCCTCACTCCTCATCCTCCTCATCCCTAAGGCAGGTGTGCACATCTTTACATAACCATTATATTAAATACAAACATAGAGCCTGCATTTATGTAATTCCTAATTGATGTAGAATTAGTTTGTCTTTCATGTACCAATTTATTGCTAACTGTGGAGGATCTCTAGAATATGAGGCATTTCAAGACTGGTAGAAATTAACCCTGAAAACATAAGCTACACCTACCTTCCTTTCCCTCTTCCTGGAGTTAAGACCAGGACCCCTGATTTCCCCAGAATAATTTTAAGACCTCATTTGGAAAATTCAGGGTAAATAATGTTCATCAGAATATTTGTCCTGTGTTTTTAAAATATTTATATTGTAATGAAATATATAACATGAAATGTACTATTAAATAGTGTTTTTCTTACCATTTGTATTGTACAATTCAGTGCATTAAGTACATTCGCAATGTTGTATAACCATCACCATTAATGTCAGAACTTTTTCATCATCTCAAACAGAAACTCTTTATCCTTTAAGTACTAAAGCCTCATTTTCCCTTCCTTCCTACCCCTAGTAACATCTATTTTCTGTCTCTATGAGATTGCATATTATACATGCCTCATATAAATGGAATCACAAGATTTGTCCATTTATGTCTGGCTGTTTAACTTAGCATGTTTTCAAGGGTCATCCATATTGTAGCCTGTATCAGAATTTAAGGCCATACTGTGGCTGAATATTTTATCTATTCAACTGTTGAAGAGCATGGGTTGCTTTGACCTTTTGACTATTGTCTTATAAATAATCCTTCTGTGAACACTGGTATACAAGTATCTGTTTGAGTCTTTGTTTTTGCTTCTTTTGGGTAAATACCTTGGAGTAGAATTGCTGGATCATATGGTAATTCTACATTTAATTTTTGAGAAACTCCCAAACTGTTTTCTACAACTGCCACACAGTTTGACGTTTTTACCAGCAATGCATGAGAAATCCAATTTCTCCACATCCTTGCCAACACTTATTACTTTGTACTTTTTTGATAATAGCAATTCTAGTGGATGTGCATTGTCCTGTGGTTTTAACTTCAATTTTTGGGGGAGGAAAACCCCAGTTTCAAACTCCACCTTTGCCACATCTAAATCCAATATGGATTTGGATAAGGCTTAGTTTTCCTGGCTGTGAAACATGTCCAATAGTTTCTGCCATGCATGGCTCACAGAGTATGGAGACAATGAAATAGTGTACATAAATAAAATATTACTTATAATTTACATATTATGAACAATGGCCTCAATAACCAGATTATCTCTGTTCTTAGATAGATATATCCAAGATGAATATATCTTAGATGGGTACCTTAACCTAAGGACACAAATAGTACTGTATATTTAACTAGCCATTTTTTTAAACTTTTAAATTACAAAGTGTAAGATATTTTAAAAAGTGCAATATATATGTTCAGTTTAATGAGTATTAAAGTGATTACTTGTGTCATTACCACCCATGTTAAGTAACTGAATATTCCCAGCATCCTAGAGCCCTGTATTACAGTACCCTCCCTCTTCATAAACTTAAATCACTGTTCTGACCTTTATGGTAATTACTTCCTTGTTTACTGCCCAATTATACATTCCTTAAACATCATAATTTAGTTTTGCCTGTTTTTGATTTTTCAATAAATCACAATATATATTCCCTTGTATCTGGCTTATTTTGCTCTACTTTAAGTTTGAGACTAACCCATGTTGCTATATGTGTAGGTGCAGTTTGTTCATTTTCAATGTTGTATAATATTCCACTGTATGAATATTAGAAAAAAAACGTGTCCATTCTTTCATGGACATTTGGGTTGTTTCCAATTTTTAGCTATTATGAGTAAATGCTACCATAATCATTCTAATAAGGGTCTTGCACACATGTGCACGCATCTCTACTGAGAATTTACTGAGAGAGTAGCTGTATAAAGGGCAGACTTTAGACATAATGCCAAACTGTTTGTAAAAGGTATCGATTTTCACTTGACAAGCAGGGTAAGAGAGTTCCCATTACTCTATGTTCTAATCAACACTTGTGATGAATATGCAGTGATTTTGAGATTTTGCATTTCCCTGATTATTAATTAGCTAAAACATTTTTTCAAATGTTTACTGGTCTTTATTTTTCAATTATCTTCCCCATTTTCACTGTGTGGTCTATTTTTTCTTAGAAATTCGTAGGAATTCTTAGATAATTGTATAAGAATTTTTTATACCATTATATGGGTTGCAAACACTTTCTTCCATCCTGTGGCTTGCTTTTTCACCTCTTAATAGGGCCTTCTAATGAACGTATGTTTTTAATATAGTCAAATGTATTAATCTTTTCACTTATGACTAATATTTTTTGGTTCTATTAATCTTTGCATACCTTAATGTCATAAAAATATTTCCCTGTATTACCTTCTGAAGTCTTTATGAAGTTTTACCTTTCATATCTACATATTAATTTCATCTGGAAATGGTTTTTGTTTGTGGTGTAAGTAAAGTTTCTTTTTTATTATTTGGAAATGCAATTGTCCTAGAACCATTTGTTTAAACAAACTATCTTTTCCTATTAGTCATAAATCAGGTGTACCCCACTTTTGTCATAAATTAAGTCTCCAGCTAGGCCTGGGTTGGTTTATAGTTTTTCTCAATGATTCCAAGGGTCTATTTTTCTATCCTTTTGCCAATATTATACTATCTTAAATTACTTTGCTTTATTGTAAGTCTTGAGACACTGTAGTTACTAAATCCTATGACTTTATATTGCTCTATTTCAAGATTGTCTTACCTATTCTTGGTCCTCTGCTTTTCTGTATAGTGATAGGTTAAACTTTGGTCAAATGCTTCCCACCACCAAAAATAAAAAATAAAAATTTGTTGAGATTTATAGAATTACATTGAATTTATAAATGTATTAAATTATTTGGGAAGAACTGATATATTGATAATATTGAGTGCAATGATAAATAAGACATAATTTTCTATTTTTTACATTATCCTGCATAAAGATCATAAACATTTCTTGTTAAATTTATTCCTAAGTATTAGATATTCTTTTGTGCTTTTGAAAAAATATTTAAATTTTTGTATCTTAGATATTTGCTGTTGATAAAAGTGCAATCGATTTTCTTATATTGACTTTGATTTATATGATTTCATCAAAATTGTTAAATTCACTTTATAATTTATCATAGGTTTATTTACATTTGTATGAATACAATGATATCCGCTTACTGAGGTTAGTTCTTTCTTTCAAACCTAATGCCTTTTATTTCTTTTGTCTCATTAAACTAGCTAGGACCTCTAGTACAATGCTGGATAGAAGTGGTGATAATACACGGTCTTGTTACTCATTTGAAAGGGAAAGACTTCAATGCTTCAACATTAAGTATCTTTATTGTAAGGTTTTTGTAGTTATCCTCATCAGATTGGAACATTTATTTTTTGTGTCTAGCAACTAAACACTTTTTAAAGTATTAATGCATATTGAATTCTATCAAGACTTTTATCTCTATCTTTTGAAATTATCTTTTATGCTATTACTGTAGCAAATTACACTCATCACTTTTTAAAGTTATTGCACCCTTACATTGAGGCAACAGGCAGAAGCTGGTCATGATATATTATCCTATTTAAACTTTCTGGGTTCATCTTGCTAATATTTGGTTTATTTGGTTTAGGAGTTTTGCATCTATGTTTAAGAGTGCAATTGAACTATTAATTTCCTTTGCCATAATGTCTTGATCAGGTTTTGGTATCAAAAGTAAGGTAATCTAGAACAAGTTGAAGAGTGTTCACTCCTTCGCTGTCTCTGTGTGGGTTTGGAAGAATTGGCTAGTGATGCCATCTACAGCTGGAGTTACCTTTGTGGAAGGGCTTTTAATAATTGATTTAATTTCTTCAGCAGTTATGATGATTTAGGACTTTCTATTTCATCTTTTGTTTGGTAATACGTGTTTTTCTAAAAATTTGTTAACATCAATGAAATTACTACATTTACCAGCATAAAACTGTTCATAACATTTCCTTATCAAGTTGTAAATATTTGTAGAATCTGTAGTAATGTCTCCCTTTTCCTTCTTGATATTAGCTATTTGTCCATTTTATATTCTTTATCAGTCTCACCAGGTGTTCATCAATTTTGTTAGAATTTTCTAAAATCTGCTTTTGGCTATGTTTATCTTTTTTATTCTGTGTTTGTTTCATTATGTCATTAATTTCTTCTATTTTTATTATTTATTTTTTTTCCTGTATTCTTTGGTTTTATTTAAATGCTATTTTGTTACCTCTAAAAATGAATGCTTAGATTTAATGTTTGCCTTTCCTTTTTCCTAATATATTCATTTAAATCTATAAATATTCCTATATTACTGATTTAGCCATATTCTACAAGTTTTATTTCTAATAGCTTTATCACTCAGTTCAAAATATTTTCTTATGTCCATTATAATGTCTTATTTGATTCATGGATTATTTAAAAGTATATTTTTTGACTTTCCAAAGCATAGATTTTCTGTTTATATTTTTCTATTGTTTTCTGGCTTAAAGGCATTTGGTCAGAAAAAGTTCTCTGTATAATTTCAATCTTCTGAAATCTTTGAAATTTGCTTTTTTTTTAATTCCACTATACGGTTGATTTTGTAAAATTTCCCATTGTGCCTGATATAGTGAAATCTGAAGTTAATACATCTACTTCTATATATGACAGTTAAGTCTGTTAATTCTATTGTTAAAAATTTTATGTCTTTACTGAGTTTTTTCTGAGAAATGATTATTAAATCTTCCTCAAGGGTTGTAAATTTATCTCCTTTTCATTTCTGTCATCTTCTGCTTTGCAAGCCATCTTGAGCATTGTGACTCCTAGGAATCTAGAGTGTTGACAACAGCCCCCATCTTTGGCAGACCGTGAACTCCTATTTTATCCCCTCGGCCCACAAGACTGTCAAAAGCACTGCTTGGCACTAATAAGTACTCACTAACAGGTACCAGGTTAACAAGTACTTTCGAGCAAATGTGGTATTTTGTACAGCTTTTCTAGTTACCATCAGAGGCAGGATTTATCCAAGTACTTAATGTTCTATTACCAAAAGCAGAAATGCTAACTTGGTGGTTTTTAAAATGTGTTTTAGCTATGGAACCCCTCGTGAAGTGAGCTTATGTGAAAGCTCAGCACATGAAAGGTAGAAACCCAGAAATGCTGAGGCTCAAAAGTGGCAGAAATCCCAAAGCTTCCCAATTAAGCCTAGGTACAGTGGAATATTGAGCAGGTCTCAAGAACTCTAGTATCCTGGAGAGATATATGTATACTTCTAACTAACCACCTGGCTTTAGATACACAATTCTATTTGCTCGAAATTATATTGAGTCCACCTCTGAGAAATGTCTTTTCATTTTGTATGCATATATTATTTTTTCTGAGACTGGAAAGCTGAAGGCCACTCTCTTCCATATAATAGATGCCATATACTCTTTAAATCCCCTTAAGAAATATCCTGTAGATCTTTGGTAAAGATAAACCTGGTCCATAAACCTGTCTGAGGTTAGTTCTATTTTCCGTCTGTTTTAATTTTATAAACAAATTAACCAAAGTTAAATCGCCTCATAAATTATTTAGGTATAACTCATGAATTATTTATATTGGGTATATTTACATTTATTTATAAATATTATAAATATAAATTCATATTATCAAGTATACATCATAAATAAAATGTGTCAATCTTCTACAATTTATTCTACAATAAAATGTAGAATGTGACTTCTACATTTAAGTAAAATGCTAAAGAGTCTGTTTCTTATGAGGAAAAGAAATATGGCCACTTTTTAAATGTTGTTAAATTAATGTGACATTAACTTGGGTTTTAACAGCTAGATATTATAGAGAAGCGTTTACTTCCCTTTGCTCCTTGCATTCCAGTATAGAAGAATTTCACTATTGTGAACTTCCTGGCCTCTTACCAGAACCAAATTATCTGATTTGTGGATTTAAAAGAAGAAAACAGGCATGCTTGGCTCAGCCTCTTTGTCTTTCTGGCTCTGCCTTTCTGCAGAGAGGATGCATTTTTTCTTGCTCTCCTGCCAATGCTAAAGGAACTAGACTTTATGGGCTAGTGACAGTGGAAGGTTTGCATTGATTCTGCTCTCCCTTTGACTGGGTAGGTAAGTTTAATTCCAAAATTCAGTATTAGAAAACTCACTTGGCTCACATTTACACCATGTTCCCCACTGTAACTTTTATCAGTAATAGCACTGTAAAGTAACAGAATAACAGATGATGACTATATGTCTAACTCTAGTATTTCTCTATCAAATGGTTCTGAACTTGGGCAGGAATGAAAGTGTATTTACTGACATCTCAAAATGAGTATAATCATAACACTGGGGCCATCCTGGCCATTTATCAGAAATCCAGAAGTCAAGATTCCATGGACGGGAATATCTCTTTTGACCACCAGCAGGGGAAGAAAATAAAAAAGTCTGAAGCAACTGTAAAGCATACCTTTTTCCTCCAATGTAACCAAGAAGACTCATCCTATTTTGTGTACCCACAAAAGCTACAAGATCCATCAACAAAAATTAGTTTATGAAATCTAAAATTGTAGGAGTGACATTAAAGAGTCTCAAGGAATTCCTTCTTAGACTGAAATTTAAGATTTTTCTGACCATGCTCCCAGAGTGTCATCCCTTAAGAAGAAGGCTCTTCATTTATATGGTATGATGTCCAAAAAATGGCTATCATTCTTTTAAATCATACAAAAGTATTAATGAAAAGTATTAAGAGTTTTAGTGCAATAATTTGCTCCAGTCAAACCATTAAAACTGCAGAATATAACTTTGATATTTAAATATTTTAAGTATTAATGTTTACTTTTACCACTACTATTACTGTGATCAACCAGCTTCTATTTGTAGAAGAGTTAAAACAGGTTAAATGTCCTGTAACACTACAATGACAGAATCCAAGACAAACAAATATTTAAAATGTCTCTTAATACTTTCTGTTAAAACTATTCTGAGCCACTCTGCTGTTACAGGTCACATTTGTAATAAAGTTAGCTTTATTATACTCCCTGAGATTTTTTTAAATAAACAGATCAATTTCTAGGTGTTTTCAATAAAAGAAAATCCAAGCTATAGTTGTTCCATTTTCCTCATTTTTTTTTTTTTTTTCCTGGAACGGAGTTTCGCTCTTGTTGCCCAGACTGAAGTGCTGGAGTGCAATGGTGTGATCTCGGCCCACCACAACCTCAACCTCTGCCTCCTGGATACAGGCAATTCTCCTGCCTCAGCCTCCGGAGTAGCTGGGATTATAGGCATGCACCACCATGTGCGGACTGCCTCAGCCTCCCAAAGTGCTGGAATTACAGGCGTGAGCCCTCATTGTTTATTCAACTATTCACTGACTTTTTTGACTCATTGTTTATTCAACAATGCCCAGCCCTCATTGTTCATTCAACTATTCACTGACTTTTTTGACTCTCACTTAGTTTTTCAAAGTCATGGCTTAATTTCTTCTATCCTGAACAGCACTACATCTTACGAATACTAAAACTAAAGTTACATATTCATCTTTATTTCTAACGAGAAGTACAGTTGTCTTGAGAAATGCTAAAAGGTACTTTCTTTACTCTGTATTTTTGTAGCTTAAAAGCAATATTGTTTTTCATGCTTTTTGGAAAACTATTTCAACTGTTAATTTATGAAACTCATTTTTCAAATAGCTTGACAAAATTTTACCTTCTACATATTTGGTAATGAAGGAAATAGCAGAAGTAAATTGAACAATAAAAATGAAACCAAAGGTATCTTCCTAACTGTAGTAGGCTCAAGGATAAATGTTGAAATAACTCTATTGGAGAACAAAAGTTAAATATATTACCAAATTTTGGATGCTCTTGCTCTGAACTTTTGAAAGTGAAAGTATGTAAGTCAAATGACTTCACTTTCAAGTATGTTTTATCACCTTTAGGTTCGTGATTGCTGTCCTTGTTCAATCCCTTAAAGGTAAAGACTGTACTCATTAAACATATTTTACAGATAATAGCATGTATGGATTTTCAGTCTTTAGCTTTTTTTCTAGCCATATAAATAAAAAAACACTCTCAATTTCAAACTGTGTTTTAGCATTACTTTATATAAAACTCTCAAAGGTTAGAGAATGTGAACAAGTACCTGGAATTACCCCAGTCAGGACCAATGCCTGAAAGTGATCCTCTTGTGTCCGTTGCATATTTGTAAACCACTAGCAGGCACTGTTTACAAAGCTCTACCAGGCGCTGGCAACACTGGAGCTGCAAAGGAGTCACCACCTCCGGGCTTTTATTGAATATACTCTCCCAAGAGGATCTGTTGGCATGGAAACAGACATGCTCTCATGTTGGCTGTTAAAAGTGGCAACCAGCTATATCACTTCCCTAGCAACAAACCAGTAAGGGAAATAGAAATGACCTCATACATTTGCAATAACTATGAATGGTTTAAAGTTATATAGTAAATGTCAATTAGGAAATTAATCTTTATATTAAATAAACACAACATCAAATGCATATACTATTTGCTGTGTGTGTGTGTGTGTGTGTGAGAGAGAGAGAGAGAAAGAGAGAGAGAGAGAGAATCTCACTGTTACCCAGGCTGGAATACCATGGCTATTCACAGGCATAATCATGATGCACTACAGCCTCGAACAACTCCCGGACTCAGGTGATCCTCCCCCACCTCCCCTACTTTAGCCTCAAAGTAGCTGAGACTACAGGCATGTGCCACCATGCCCAGCGCTGTTTGTCCTTAAAGCTTTTAAAGCTGCCAACTCTGGATGGGTAATAGGAGAGTTTTCCAACACCTCTTAAAAAATGGAGTTACTCTATATTAAGGTATTTGTAAAATTAAAATACTGAGCTAATTTCTCAAAAATTAAGTATTCTTGGAATTTAGGCTTTCTTGGAATCTGTATTCACCTTAACATTAATAATGATCCCTCGAAATGATTAAAAAGTTGCTGAGGCGAGGCACGGTGGCTCATGCCTGTAATCCCAGCACTTTGGGAGGCTGAGGTGGGTGATCATGAGGTCAAGAGATCAAGACCATCCTGGCCAACATGGCGAAACCCCCTCTCTACTAAAAATACACAAAAAAAAAAAAAAATTAGCTGGGCGTGGTTGCGCGTGCCTGTAGTCCCAGCTACTCGGGAGGCTAAGGCAGTAGAATTGCTTGAACCCGGGAGGCGGAGGTTGCAGTAAGCCGAGATCGCGCCACTGCACTCCAGCCTGGAGCCTAGCGACAGAGTGAGACTGTCTCCAAAAAAAAAAAAAAAAAAAAAATTGCTGAAACAATTGTTGACCTCTCTTCACTAGGAGAATTTAGGTTAATACCTTGATTGTGACCATCCCTTGCAAAACACTTTTAGACATAACCATATCTATGATATTCCTGGAGCACAGATTCTGTGTGCTAGAAGTAATGCTATCTTAACAAGCACTGCACTACCGCAATGCCAGAAGCAGTATGCCTCCTCCTTCATTGCACTCAGCTTATCCCAAAGCAGGTAATGGTACATACTTCCTTCAATTTTGTGGTGGTACGTGTGGGTGTGGGTATGGGTGTGTGCGTGTGAACAATTCCTAAGTTTACCATCATGGCATTATGGTTTACATCAGGAAACACTTGACTACTTTACCAACAGGGAAAGAGAAAGAGACAGAGAGAGAAAGAGAGAGAGAGACACACACACAGAAAAAGAAAGATTTATTCCTCATACTTATTCCTTGAAACTCTTCAAGCCTCCAGGGGAAAGTCTGGTTTGAGACTTAGTAATGATTCACATCTCATTTTACATAAACCAATTCACATAACCCTCAGAGAGAAAAGCACAGACTTTCAGAAAGGAAAAAGTATTCAGAACAATATTTTCCTGAAGAAGTGAACTTCCCAATGGGAAACACAAAGACTCCACCTTCAACCTTCCATGGATATTTGATATATTTTTTTAAAAATGCCTTAGAAACAGAAATGTATTTTTTACTAGAATGGCCACTGTTTATTTTTTCAGAGAAACGTGGCCACAAATAGACAGCAAGTCACCAAGGAATGAGAGGTCTTCTTAAAAGGAGTAAGATTCAAATGAGCCAATTGAAAGAAACAAATTTTCTTCAGTGTTCTGAAATGTTCAAGACTAAAAGGCTTTTAAAATACTGATTTTTTTAAACTGTCAAACAAAAAAAGTTATTTTTATTTAAGAAACAGTAATTTGATGGTTAAATTAACTGTAAAAAAATTTTAATTATTGCTAAATAGAAGAAAAACTAGATATAACACATGCGTTTATCAAGATTTACAGATGTAGATATAGATATAAAATCTACTTACCTAATTTGATTAAAAAATGCTGGAAAATAAATTAATTAGGGAATATGTTTATAATTAGTATACTTTGATTTAGCAGACCCTATAAAATTTCATATAAATGTGAATACATACAAAAAAAATCCTGTGTTTTGATTGTCTACCTAGCACTTTTCTTTCTGCTGGGATATTGGTTCTGTCTACAAAAGTCTACCTCCATCACCACCCTCTACTCTCAACTTGGATATATTTATTTTGTGATACTTTGGACCTATTTAATCAGATCTACTATCAGGTCACTCATATAATGGTAATTTTTCTTTAGAGGTAGGAAAAGAACACATAAAATGGAAGCTAAAAGAGCTTCTTCTGTACCCCTCAAATCTGATGTAACTTCTTGAATAATATGTGAGTTATAATATGATTAGCTTTGGCTTCTCATTCTCTCATTCTCCCTTAAATATTTAAAACAAATATATGAATCAAGGTCCTATACATATTTATTTCCAGTGTGTATATTTACCACTACTAGCCAAGACTACATTCTAGTCTATATATTAATCTATATTTAGGTTTCAGCATACCAAAACCCTCAAGAAAATGAAAGCAACCTATTTAATTTGGCACTAGGCCAGTGGTACCCCCTCTACACAAAGGAAGTCTGAATATATAACTGTATCCCCTACTCCTACCTGTCACCTGGCATAGCTGAGTAGATGTGAAATGCCTCTATAAGACTACAGTATTTCAACTTTCAACACTAGCAACACAAAGTTTTTTTTAAAGGTGAAAGGAGGTAAAAAATAGCTAAAATACCAGTGTTTTTAGCAAAGAACCCCAGTTCTCATCTACCTGCTTTTTAAATCTAAATTCCAAGGAAATAGGGTCACCAAAATCTATGAATTCAAAAAGAAAAATTAAATGATTAAAAAGTTCTTTCTGGCTCTCCCTAATCCTCACAGCAATATAAAAGGAAATCAATTTAAATGACTTTTTTAAAGTAATATAATAGTAAGATATAGAATACTGAATACCTCTGGCAACAAAGGAGAGTTATTCATGAAATCCAAAGACTTAGAAATCCTCACATTATCCAGCAATTCAGTAATTTTCACCCCACTTTCTCATCAAAACATTTCATAAAGCAGTTATCTAAAGAGTGAAATGGATTCGTTTATCCACTGATACAAGTCCTAACTGAGTAGCCCAAAGTTAAGCAGCAGAACGGAGAAAGGAAAAGTTGTGGTAGGTTTCCCTAGATGTGGCCCAAGGGTTTTACTGATGCATCAAACAGAAAACATCCTTGTCCCTCTCTTTTCCTCTTCCAGGCTGCTGAAGTTTATACATACCAACACAGTAATCACCAACAGAAAGATTAATGACCTAAAAAGTATAACAACACATCCAATTGAAAGTGGCATGAGAACGGGGAGAGTCACATCATTTTAAATAGTCTATACATTATGCATACCTTTTCAAGTAGGCATAATCCAGCCTAGAAATACACTGCTGCCTTAGAATGTTCCTCAAAGTTCCTTCTTGTCCTAAGATTCTAAAAGAAAGGCTTTTATATGTCAAACCTCCACAGGAAAATACTTTTGGCTTGGGAATCCAAGCTAGATTCTCTTCTTTTGGGTTTACATATTAGGATTTTGAGTGGAAGTGGGGTTTTCCCAAACCATGCATTCCTTCTCCCATATTACCCCGTCTGCGTTCTCCTTTTGGCTTTACCCCCACGTTATTCTTCCTGTAACTCTCAGCTGAAATGCCACTTCCCATAGCCACTATTCCCTAGCTATCAGGCCTAAGTTTGAGTCCCATAGAACCCCAGACTTCCTCTATGCCAGTAAAACATGGTATATAATCTTATTTATGGAAATTCCAAGAGCTATTTCCTTAAAGTGAACACATTCCAAATGTGGGCATCATAACACCCCCAAGATGCTGCATGTGATAAAAGGGTTACTGGGCATGCCCATCAGCAGCCTGGAAGAGGAAAAGAGAGGAACAAGGGTGTTTTCTGTTTGATACATCAGTAAAACCCCTTGGCCAATCTAGGGAAACCTACTACAAAGATCCACATTACTCTGGTGTTTCTGGAGGTACACAGGGGATGGTTTACTTACTTTGTTTTATTTTTTGGGATGTTGACAGGCAAAGGCAAGAATCAAGGCCTTGGATTCGTGGATAAAATCAAAGATTTGAATTACATTTTTCTAAGATTTTATACCTAACTGTGAAAGAAAGCTGAACTTCATATTAAAATCATTCCTTAAAAACTGAGAAGCGTAGATTTTCACCATGACAGTTAGACTGTTGGACCAAAGGTTAAAGGAGTGTACATTGACAAGGCATGATTTGTAGGATAAAGAAGAACTATTCTGGGTCCAAACTGAGAATCAAACACACGCGGTACTAGTATTACATGCCTTCACTAAATTTAGGAAACCTAAGGAACTCATTAATGCAAAATAAAATTTGATATTAAACTCACCTCTTTAAACTATTAAATTGAAAGAAGTAGATAAGAGTGGAGGCAAACTGGTCTCAAAACTACTCCTGCCCCACCTGCCCAGGCATAATAGGCTAGGGATTTAGCTAATGCTATGGACCTGCTTGGCAAGTAAAACAAGCTTGGCAACCATTGGCAAATCTGCTTTAAGGAACATCAATGAAGCACACAGTTAAGGGCTTGGGCTTTTGACTCAGACTACCTGGACTTAAATACAGGCTCCTACAGTTACTATGGGAAATTGAGTAAATTATATACTCTGTTTATGCTTCAATTTCCTCACCTGTAAATGAGGGTAACAGTTTACTCCAAATACTTTTTGTGGAGATTATACAAATATTTAATATGTAAAACAATGGCAGACATTTAGTAAGCCTTCAATAAATACTACTTACTATTCCTATGATTACTAGTACTAATAGATACCATCAGAGAAACTCGCAGGCAGTACTGTACCAAGGATAGGAGAAAAGGATTCTGAATCAAGTTAAAGTATGTTAGCAAAATAGTTTCAGAAAAGAGGGACCCTAGAAGCAAGGAAGTACCACTTTATGGGTATCTTTGGAGTCTGGTGTTGGAGATTATCTATGGACTCAGAGACACAGCACTGATTTCACTAACAGATTTTCTCATTGCTCTCCGTGGTAGAGAGTAGCTGGGATTCATATATATAGCATCAAGCCAATAGATTAACCAACAGAAAAAACATTTCCATTATGAGTTCAGATTGGGAGAACATTTACAGAGAGCCATCAACCAAGGGGCTGCAGAGCTCAAATGTTTCACTTAAGTCTCTGTAGAAATAGCCCAAATAAATCTCAGATTTCATCACACCCCAGGCTGCCTTATTAATTCTCCCTATTGGTAAATGGCAGCTAAGAAAAAAACATGGAAGAAAGACTGAGTCTCCAGATGATATGAATGATTCTGTATCACATGGCTAGAATATTTAAATGGAGGACATTCTGAGATCATTTCAGAACGGAATAGTCTGTTTAGGTTTTACAGAAGAGGTTGGTATAGTGTGAGGCTTTACATAAGATTCAAATAATACAGAGGATACCAGAAGGTTGGGTTGTAGAAAGCCATCCAATCAAATATTCAATGACATCAACAGTTCTAAGGAAGAAAGTGACAATTTTTTAAGAAATCTGAAAAACAATGAGTTTGTTTTTCTAGAGCAGAATTCAAGTCGGAAAGTAATGAGAAGGAAGACTGGCGAAGAAGAAAACAGCATATTAGATAGCCTTGTATCTGCAGATAAGAAGTTTAGACTTAAATGATAAAGGAATAAAATCACTACACATTTTAGGAGATAATTCCGACAATAAGATGGAGATGAGAAACAAAAAACTGGAAGCAAAATTGCCTAGAAATCTATTCATTTCACTTAGCTGTCTTACCAAAAAAGGTTCCTTTTGTCTAAAATCCTGTCATACTTTATCTGCATCTCTTTTACAATGATGATTAGTCCATTCTCATGCTGATAAAAAAGACATACCTGAGACTGGGTAATTTACAAAGAAAAGAGGTTTAATTGACTCATAGTTCAGCATGGCTGGGGAAGCCTCAAGAAACTTACAATCCTTTGGGAGCCTGAGGTGGGTGGATCATGAGGTCAGGAGATCAAGACCATCCTGGCCAACACGGTGAAACCCCCATCTCTATTAAAATACAAAAATTAGCTGAGCATGGTGGTGCATGCCTGTAGTCCCAGCTACTTGGGAGGCTGAGGCGGGAAAATCACCTGAACCCAGGAGGCGGAGATTGCACTGAGCCAAGATCATGCCACTACACTCCAGCCTGGCAAAAGAGTAAGACTCCATCTGAACTAAAAAAAAAAAAAGAAAGAAAGAAACTTACAATCATGGCAGAAGGGGAAACCAGCACGTCCTTCTTCACATGGTGGCAGCAAGAAGTGCCAAGTAAAAGAGAGAAAAGCCCCTTATAAAACCATCAGATCTCATGAGAATTCACTCACTATCAACAGAACAGCAGCATGGGGATAACCACCCCCATGATTGGATTACCTCCCACTGGGTCCCTCCCACAACAAGTGGGGATTATGGGAACTACAATTCAAGATGAGATTTGGGTGAGGACACAGACAAACCATATCAAATGATTCGTTTGTATATATCACACTTTATCTGCTAGACATCGGAGTTTATAGGTTAAGAGCATGAACTCTGGGGTCAAGGCTAACTTGAGTTCAAATCCCAGTTCACTAGGTCCTTAGCACCTATCTGTGCCTCTATAAAATGGAGATAATATAAAATATTATCTCCTTATCTATTAAATGGAGATAATATAAAATCTGATTCCAATTGATGTTATGAGGTTTAAATCACTTAACACATGTAAAGTGATTAGAACAGTGCATCTCACACAATAAGTGATACAGCTATTATTTTTGTCAGATTCAACATTGTATCTCCAAAATATCTGCACAAAAGTAAGTATGTGATGATTACTGAAAGAATGAACGGAAACAGGCTAGTTTAGCCATGTGGGAATGTGACAGAAAAACTAATAGGATTTAGCAAATGATTGAATAAAGATAGTGAGAGAAAAGGAAGATGCAGATGCCCCCATGATATCCAACTTGTATGACTGAGAGAATAACAACAGGATTAAGGGAAGCCGAGAAAGGAAGCCATTTCCGAATAAAAGGACATGGAATGTTTGGTTTTAGATATATTGAGTCTAAAATGACAATGAGTCACAGCAGCTTTAGCAGCCCTGGGATTCTGGGGAGGAGGAGAAGCATAGCCATAATTTTAGAAGTCTGTTACATAAAGGTGACTGCAGAAGAACTTCAAGGATATTGGTTTGTATTTTCTTTAATTGGACTACCTTCTCTCCACTGAATTCCAATTAATTAGGTGGTGTTGTGTTCATATTCATCATCTTATCTAAATCAGCTTAACTGATACAAATTATAGTTGAGTACTAAAAATTACATGCAGTAAGAAAATCCATATTTTAAAAGATCATTCAAGCACTTTATTGGACTACCTCTGTAACTCAATAGTAAAATATTAAAAATGATTATAATAAAAGATGACTTAGAACTTACCCTGAATCACAGAAACAGTTCCACAGCCCTTGGCCATGATTCCAGAGTAAGCGATTAAAAACCCGGTTGAAAATCCGATATAAATTTACTTCTTCAACATCAGGCACCTTCCAGATGCGTGGAAGAACTGTACGAATGCTTGTTTTTACTATGTCCAAAACCTAGTGGAAAAACCAAAGTACTTACAATCCAGGAATGTATATCTGTGTCTAAAATTCAAAGATGTAGCTTGAGCCCAGAAGTTCTAGACCAGCCTGGACAATATAGTGAGACCCAGTCCCTACAAACCTTTTTTAAAAATTAGCCTGGCACTTTGGCCCACACCTGTAGTCCCAGCTACCTGAGGGCTAAGATGGGAGGACTGCTTGAGCTCAAGTGGTCAAGGCTCCAGTAAGTCATGATTAAAAATGAATAAATAAATAATCCAAAGAGATACACACACACACACACACACACACACACACACACACACACACACACAGAGTGAACAATGGCATAGAACAAAAAGTCTAGAAATAGACCCGGGCATTTATGAAACTTCGGAATATGACAGACGTGATAACTCAGATCAGTGGAATAAGAAGAGACTGTTCAGTAAATAGAGATTTCAAAATTATAATCTTTATGGATTAGGTGAAGAATATATGAAGCAGAATCCCTCATTAAATTAAAAACAATCAACTCTAGAGGGGTTAAGGTCTTACATGTTAATAAAAATAAACTCTATATCTTAGTGGATAGTATAGGTGAGTATCTTTTGGACCATGGGTTAGAAAAAGACTACTTAAGTCACAAAAAGGTAGGGACCATAAAAGATTAATAGATTTTGATTATATAAAATAAAGAACTTTTGGTTATTAAATATACCTTAAAGAAAATAAAAGACAAACTTACAAACTGCAAAAATATATTCAAAACATATATATCCAACAAAAGATTAGTATCAGGAATGCTTCTGCTCCATTCCTAATGTTTTCTTCAATATGGAGATGGAAAAATCTGCAAGCATCATGGCACCCCATCAGGCACCCGTGCCGAAGAAGCAATTTCCAAGATTTGTGAGACTGGCATGGTCTGGGCAACCTAGGCACATTCTCCTTCCCGTCCAGAGCAAACCACTGGGAATATGCATTCCTGTTTGTTTATCTTTGCCTTCAGTTTTCAAGGAGCCTCCCCAAGATGACAAGCTTTGGTCCTGGGAGACCCACTCCTGTAATTTGGAGGACAGGGAGCAACATAAACAAAGGAAACAGGAACCCAAATCCTTCAGCTCTCCTCTGAGTCTTCACATAAGCTCTTTCCTCTGCCTGGTATAGTCTTCTCCTATCTCTTCATCTGATAAACTTCTGTGTTTCACTTCAAACCCCACTTCTTAGGGAGACCTTAACTATTATTTGATACCTTAATGACCAGTGCTTCCTTTATTAGCAATCATCTTATTTTATTTTAATTTCCTGTTTAATTAATGGAGATTGTTATGTACATAAAGGGAGGTAATTGTTCCCATCTTGCTCATAAAGTTACCATGTCCCCAAGGCTTAAGACAAGGTCTATCATTTAATAGGTTCCTGTCTTAGTGAGTCCTTCCTTGCAAGAAAGTAACACCTATATAGACAAGGTAAAAATCATTACCTTGTCTATATAGGTAAGAGAACTTACCATGTGCCAAGCACTGTTCTAAGCAATTTTACATATATTAACTCATTTAATTCTCAAAACAAAAACATGAGTTAGAAACTATTGGTCCACAGTCCCTTTCCAAAACTCTCGAGGCTAGATTCCATAATCATACATATTATTATTTCTGCAGGAAAAAAAAGTAAATATTCAAACCAAGAGAGAGACAAAATCAATACATAACTTCTGGTCAGGTCATTGTCACCAAATGAATTCAGGTAGGTTAGGTTTTGCTGCCTAGGGGTTATGAAAATTTTCTTGGTTGTGAAAACATTTTGGATCCCTATTTTATGGACAAGAAAACTCAGGCTCAAAGCAAGTAAGTAACTTGCCCAAGATTACCCAGCTCATTGTATCCAGACCTACCCTCTTAACCACATCCAGTACTGCCTCACAATTTGTTTTTTCCAGATGCCAGCAGCAAAAGCCTAGAAGAGAATCCTATTATCTCTTCTTAGATTCAGATTCATCTCTAGTCAAACAGTATTTGGGGAGAGGGTGGGATCACTGTGTACAAACAAGGCTGCCTAGGCACCCCCTCCTTTATGGCCATGGAGTATGGAATAGTTTGCTTAGAAGGCTATACAGATGAGGAGACAATGACTGCACTTTAAGCAAAACACCAAATAATTTTAAGAAAGCACAGAGCAGGCAGGCAAGAAATCAGACTGGAATGAGATAAATTAGTGCCAGTCCTATTTGAGATGCTTTTTCTTTTTTGGATTTCTGGTGCTTTGGGGATTGAAGAAATTGGGTAGAAGATGAATAATTTGTGAAACTCAAAAATAAATGGTCAGCAAGGTGCTCTTGTGTTTATCTGTGGGCTCAAGTGAGGCTAACTTATAGAATATAGGTATCCGTTTCCTTACATTACGACTTTTAAAAGCATCCTAATCCCACATTAAGCTCTCCAAGGGAAAAAATAAATGGGAGATTCAGTCAATGACAACATTAATAAAATGAAAAGATTTGTCTTTTCCATATGAAATATAGCACATTTGAAGGCATAAAGCACACAGACAAATTCATATTTTGCAAGAGCATACAGATGTTGAATGACAAACTGCTCCATATGGCTGAACAGTTGGTCCTAAATTAAAATAATGGCATGAGGTGAAGGCGCTTTAGAAATAACATTAAAATCACTACATGCTGTACTAATGATGCATGCAGCAGCGATGGCTATAGGGTAAAGGCATCTTTGCTGATGCAAAACAAACAGCTCTGAACAGCATCTATGTCGGCCTGAATAAAACAGAGATGGAAAATAGTATCATCAAAATGCATGCAGAAACAGCTATGGTAGGTATTAAAAATAAATTGCTATTTAGAGAACTAATACTTGATAAACAAGGATCTCTTAGCACCCTAAAATAAATGTAAATATAGTACAACCTTAATATCATTAGTTATTTCTCTTCATCCTCCAGTCTTAGTTTATTCCAACATATCACATCAGAGAATACACTTTTCAGCAAATATGGCATTCTTCACAGCCCACCAACATGGCTATATTTTCATACTTCATATATATTCCTCACAGACTATATAAAGCAACTGCATTCTTGGCAGAAAGCTAAATTATGCAAGTATCGAGTTACCACAACATGACATTAAATAAGATTAACTATTTCCATTTTTACCTGGTGAGGGTTCTTTTCAGCATTTAATTCCCATACCCTTGATCTTTACATTTTACATCCATTAAGGAAAATTTGAAGGCAAATAATTTTTTTTTATTTCAAAGAACACAAAAGAGGAAAGCATGTGGAAGACTTTGTGTGTATGTCATTCTAACCTTGGAGCTTTATAACAGGCTAATAAACAACCAATGCCTCAATTCTGGAACAAGAAAAGTGAGATATATATTTCAACAATGGTCTCTAAATGGAATTAAGATACTTAAAGAATCTTGTGCCTCCATACGTTGAATAGTGCCTGGGGCATGACAGTCCCTCAATAAATATCTGTTGAATGCATGATTAAGTGAGCAAATAAATGAACGAGTAAACAACTCTCAAAATCCCCAACAGTGCCTAGGATTTTATTTGTATAAAATTGGCAACCAATAAATGTTTGTTAAATTAAAATGTATCACACACAGCCTTTGTGGCAGCCATGGAGACGTGCCATTTAAATTACCATGTTTCAAAGAATGCAGTTAGCTGATGGCTTCCCCATTTGGGATCCACTGCAGTATTCAAGCCATGCTTATGCTCTCCCAAGATGGTTCCCAGCCAAGGATTGAGCATGGCTGGGATACAAATGAAGAGCTATTTCTGCTCCCTGTGATCCCTCCAACAGGCAGTCTTTCTTCTGGGCTCCCCATCAGCCTGACCAAGACTTTCTCAGAGATCCACTAAAGTCTGAGGTTCTTCCTACCCAATCCTCCTCTCTTGCATTCCTAAGTGTCAGACCTGCATTGCAGTCCCAAGGCTCTTCCTGCCTACTTGAGCTCTCTCTCCCCTTTATCTTTCTTGGGTATTTTCCATAAAAAAAAGTCTTTCACTCTTAACTCCATCTTAGTGTCTGCCTCCCAGAAGATTAAGCTGGTAAAGCTTTTTAATGATTATTGACTGACATCACAGCCAAAAGAAGGATAGATCTGATTAATATGCATCTAATATAAATTAGTTATGTCCTTAGCTTTCTAAACAGATATATTTCTATAATACCTAATTCGGCATTCCACAGCTGACCTGCATTTCCAGGTTTCTTTTAGTTTCTTGGATGCAGTTTCTAGCTTTATAAGACAATAGCACAACTTTCTAACTGATAGTCAAATAAATGATCAATACGTTATAGGCAAACAGACAATTTTTTACGTCATTTATATATATTCTGTACAAAAGAATAACCCATATGAAGAATTCTTGGTAAAATAAAATACATCAGAGAATCAGTCTGACATGGGGAACCTCAGCAGAAAATTCAGCTTGCATTTTACCCCTTCTAAGGCTAGAGTACATTCCCTTATGATGTCTTGCTTCATCACAAGGACCCTTCAGTACTTAATGTTGTAAACCTCAGAGAAGTTCTGAAAAGTCACCTATCCAAGATAAAGGCCACAGGCAATATTGAACTCAAGTCCATACTGCTTCATGATATGTCCACTACAATGTCATGTAATGAAAAGAGGTCTAGCAACTCTATTACAAGCTTTTGCCTCTCTAATTTCACCATACAAAGCATTTTTTTCAATGCACTTTGACTCATTATTAGCTCTTGCATTGTCGGGAAAAAAATATTTCAGTCATTCACTGTCTGGTCACTTTACCTCTGATTTTATCTGAAATAAACTTATGTCAGGGAAGAGGTTGAGGAAAAAAATGCATATTAAATACATGTATATAAATAAATCAGCTAAACACATTTAAATTTGTTCCAATGCTTATTTTCAAAATTATCTCTATAATTTTCTATTATTCTTGTCGGATGAATTCTAAGTATTTCACCTAATTAATTCTATGCTATTTATTTGTAGACAAAATTTTTTTTTAATTCCAATGAGAATCTGTTTACATTAGAGTTCAATACCTAATTCTGGCTGGTGTGCATTGCTGGCTGTCTTGATGATTTGTATTCATGATGCGTATATTTGTTATGCTTCTTTTTGTGAGTATAGATAAAAGAACCTATAAATTTTGTCAGGGTTAACTTTATAAAAATGGAAAGTTTTACAAAACTTTGTATTAAAGTTTTAATATAAAGCTCCTTATATTAAAATAGTTACTCAGGGGTAAGGAGTCTTAAATTACCTGAGTAAAAGGAAGAATGTCATCACAGAATGATTGCTGCTGAAAGCTGTCCTCTGCTTCTTTTCCCAGACATGCCTCATCTTTCACTATATAGAAATTTGAGTCTGTTTTGGGAAGGCCTCTTAAAGAACAAAATTGTTGAAGGAAGAAAAGAAGCCACAAGAATCATGAGGATAGCAAGAAAAATTGGTACAAGTAAGTCGCACATGTTTAAAACCTGGGCTTCCACTTCTTTTCACAGCCTGGGAGTAGCATTCCTCAGCGACTTTCAGGGCTTCATAAAATTGGGCATCTTTGCAAGATAAACTTGCTCTAGTTAAGAACGGCCCTTTCTGTTCTTTTAAGAGCCAAAATTCAAGATATGAATTTTTCTGCCAAAAACAGAATTGTCTATTAAATTATCTATGTAGAACAATGACAGTAAATGTTTGGATAGTGCAAACTGTGGGACGTTAACCAGCTTTTATTGAAAATGGGACACATGGTTACTTCCTGCAAGCACAAAGGAAACACAATACCTTTGATTTATACCAAAAGGAAGAAGCAACAAAGAAGCTAAAAAAAAAAAAAAGGGTCGTGGAGTATAAAAGTTGTAATGAAGCTCCTCCCCCTCACATTAGTGCCTCCACTCCCTCAACATAACAGTGTATGATTAATACTTAAAGGTGGTTGTACATCTGATAACTGGAAGAAAAGATTACATAAAAATAGTTCACTCCAAATATTCTTGGAGTAAATCAGTATCAAAGAAGTAGATATACTGGTATATGCACTCAATAGTAAAATTTATAAACAAGCATTTATTTTTCCTCTAAATGTAGAAAGTCAATTGAGCATAACAACCCTAAAACATATGAAATGAATTGTTTCTTCCAATTCACAAATATTATTATTCACACATATCATTTAATCATCCCATCAATGTTTATCAGGCCCTCTCACTTCACATGCAAAAAACAGAATAGCACTGTCTTATTATTACTGTTCAAATAAACATATCACTAGCAAGTAAGGAAAGAAGGGTACAGAAAGAAGCAGCTATCTTGCTATTGAGTCTAGAATTCAAAGAGTCTAGAATGGAATCAACTTAACAAAAATTGATAGAAAGCCTCCTGCAGGTAACTACAAAATGAGACCCGCCTCTGGCTTTTTAGATGGTTGGAAAAAAAAATGTCCATAGATTTCTCAAGGAAGATCATAAGATAAGTGAATACAAAGTGCCATGAAGATTCAAGCAGGGAAAGATATCTGGTTGCAGGGGGCTCTAGATGCTTTGTGAATGAGATGGAATTGGACCTTCAAAAAATGCAGTGTGAGATTGTAAAGAAGGGATTCTAGGCAGCAACCACAGCCAAAGCAAGGTCCTGAGGTCAGGGAGAGACACTATCAGCTTCCTTCCCTTATTCCTACCTCAACCACAACAAACCCACAGCACCATTACTTCACAAGCCCTTTCCACAGAGATGCCTTACCACTGTGATGAATGCTCATGTACATAAATCTTTTATACATTCAGGCAATTATTCTGTAGGATGGAATGCTGGAAGTGGTTTTGCTGACTCATAAGATTATGAACATATGTAATTTTAATAGAGACTACAAATTATTTTTCTAAAGACTTATACCAATGTACTCTCTCTCTAATAGTACAGCAAAGGCCCTTTTATCCATACTATTTCCATCACTGGATATTATGTGTCAATCGTTTTGCGCATATGATGGTTTTTACTTGCTTTTTCTTCTTCATTACTAAGGCCAAGGATCTATTTACATGTTCAATGGCTATCTGAAATCCATAAGTTGTCTTTTCATGGCTTTTTTATTTGCTTTGCCATTTTATTTGTCAATATTTACAGGCAAGTTTCTTTTGCTGACTGATTTGTAGTAGGTATTGGTTCGTTAGTGTTACTTTTCATTTTATGTGCTACACTTACCTGTCTTCCTCAAACTCCTCTACACTCCCCCAAATGCCCTCACGATTTCTGCCTTTTAAGATATCTTTTACATTTCGTAAGATTTTGTGTAATCAAATATGTTCATCTTTTCCTTTAAGCCTTCTAGGTTTTAGGTATTTTCTTAAGATGTTTTCCTACTCTAAGATTATAAACTTATCTTTATGTATTTTCTTTTAAATCTTTAATATTTTCTTTTTTACATAGAAAACTGCAATCTATATGAAGTTTGTTTTTCTATGGTGAGAATTAAGACTCCAACTTAATTTTCTTACAAATAGATAATTGTTTCAGCACCATTTAGTGGTAAAATCATCTTTTCTCTACTGGCATTTGAAATGCCACATTTATCCTGTATTATTAATATCTTGCTCTCTATTTTGTTTTAATTAACAACTTACCTACACTTGTCTCTCTTCTAGATCACAAAAATTATATGGACTTAAGGAAATTCAGGGTTCCAATTCTAATAAAAAGCCCTTATCTTAATTAATCGAAGCCAAAGTCAGCGACTTGGAAACATATATTCAGGGCTTCCCTTGTGTTTTGCAATCTGCCTCTGTCGCCAGCTTTGCTATACCTTCCTCAACAGTGCACTCCATGTGGCACATGGCAGGGCACTAAGTAAATATTTGTTGAACCAGTTAACGTGCAACAGTGAGTTCAGCTTACTAAGATAAAAGTATAGAATTTAGGAGTCAGCATGTAATCAGCATCAGGTTTCAGCTTATTCATGATAATTCCTAGAAAGGGCAAATGATAGTTTGTATTACTGAAGGAATACAACTTCACTCTGCTACTAAAATAGCCTATCTCCCAGAAAACAATGTTACAGTGCAGTTGATGGGCCCTTCATGGTGCTGGCCACTCCACTCTCCAAGACGGCTACTATGTACCTTATACTGTCTCCCCAAATCTGCAGAAGCCCTCCCCACCAGAAGAAAACTTTCCCATCTTCCCACTGCATTCCCTTGTACCTCCCTTCCCTCCTGTTAGAAGAAATGCTCTTGATTAGGACAACCCTCCCACTCTCACAGCTTACTTACTCAAGACCTTTTCATCCCCTCTTTCCTGTGCCATTCCTCTCTTCTAAATCATTACCATCATCATACAGACTGTAAATAATCTTAATCTTAAAAAAAAAAAAAAAACCCTTCTTGTTGGCCGGCCCACATCCCTCTCCATCTACCACCACCATATTCCCCTTTCCCCTCTATAGCAAAATTCCTTGAAACAGTGCCTGTAGTAGCTGTGGTGTTTTGCTCTCCACTTTTCTTGTCTTGTACATAATCCAAGCTTTACTCCCCACTGCCCGTCTAGATTTATGACTGGGGTCTTCACGAACATCCACGTTGCCAAAAATTATAGTCAGTTCTTACTGCTCAGCTTACAGTCTCTGTCTGCAACATGTGACACAATTGATTACTCTGCCCTTAAAATAATTTCTTTACTTGGCTTCAAGGACACCCAATTCTCATGGTTTTTTCATGTATTACTGGCTGCTCCTTCTCAGTCCCCTTTGATAGATTCTCGCCATCTCTCTGATTTCTACATGTAGGAGTGGCCTAGGCCTCAGTCCTTGAAACTGTAGGTAATTTCATCTAGTCAACACCTTAAATATCTTAGAGACTCCTAAACTTGTGTTCACCATACACAATCTTAGCCCGAAACTCAAAACTGTTATACTACTATACACTCAACATTTTCACTTGGATGTCCAATCAATATATCAACATCAACATGGTCAAAATCAAAATAAAATGAAAAAACAGAAATAGCAAAACCCTTCCCCTTTCTCCAGCCTCCATCCATTCAGTTGCCATTCTAGCCAGGCACCTATTAGCTCTTGTCTTAGTCACCCTAAAAACTTTCTAGCTGGTCCCTACTTCTATTCTGCCAAATTCCCTCTCCCCTAGTTCTGTGCTTCACAAGTAGTTCTCATGATTCTCTTAAATTATAACACACTGTGTAACTTCTCTACTCAAATTTTCCAGTGGTTACTCATCAATTGGAATAAAATCCAGTATCTTTCCATAGCCTATAAAGTTGTGAACTAAGACCTCCCTCTCTGTCCAAACTTATCTTTTACCAAGACCCCATCACTCACTCTTTTCCAGCTAAGACAGACTATCCTATAAATACATAAATTGAATGGTGCCTTGCTCTGCTTCATATACACATCAAACGAATTTCTACCTCAGGATCTCTGAATTTGTTCTTCCCTCTGCTTGAAACATTGTCTCTGCAGATATCTGTATAGCATGATTCTCATTTCATTTAAGTCTCTGCTCAAATACTCCCTTCTCTCTATTTTTTATCTCAGTGTATTTTTCTTCATAGTACTTAATATAGTCATCCCTCTGCACCTATGGAGATTGGTTTCCAACCCCAGATAGCAAAATCCATGAATGTTCAAGTCCATGATATAAAATGATGTCGTGTTCGCATATAACCTATGTACATCCTCCTGTATACTTTAAATCATCTCTAGATTACTTATAATTATGTATAATGTCTAATACAATATAAATGCTATGTAAATACTTGTTATACTGTTGTATTGTTTAGGAATAATGACAAGAGAAAAAAGGTCTGTACATTGTCAGTACCAGACACAGCCATCCTTTTTCTTTCCAAACATGTTCAATCCCTGGTTGGTTGCATCCGTGGATGTGAAACCCACAGACACAGAAGGCTGACTGTACTACCTTACATTCTATTACATATTTATTTATTATCAGACACCTTAACTAGAATGTAAGTTCTATAAAAGCATGGATTTTTAGAAGTTCACTTTTGTATCCTCAGAACCTAGAAGAGTGCCTGACACATGACAGGTACTTAGTATTTATTGAAGAAATGAGTAAACAAATGAGCAAATATAAAGTTTGTCTATGAATGTGGCTTAATGATCCTAGCTTAATACATAATCCAAGAGGAAAAAACTGTTTTTAAGCATTACTCACTTTTCGTTGTTTTACAGAGTCCAATTTTATGAGCCAATATGAAGCCACTTTGGTTTTATGATACTTCCAGTTATCGATGATCTGTTTGGGGGGATAAATAATAAGAAATTTAATCTAGAATAGTCATGAAAAGAAATAATAAGTAAATAAACAGGTTAAAACCCATTTTTAATTTGTGTAATGAAAGCACTATAATATTACGTGCAACAAATAATGCCGACTTTCATAAGAAGACGTGCAAAGATTTCGAATACAAATTAAAGAACCCATCTACATCCAAAGCTTTCTATTCTAGTTGTATTAAGAATACAATCTCTGTGGCTCACACCTGTAATCCCAGCACTTTGGGAGGCCAAGGCAGCCAAATCACTTGAGGCCAGGAGTTCATGACCAGCCTGGCAAATATGGCAAAACCCCATCTCTACTAAAAATATACAAATTAGCTGAGTGTGGTGGTGCATGCTTGTAATCCCAACCATTTGGGTGGCTGAGGCATAAGAATCAGTTGAATCCAGGAGGTAGAGGTTGCAGTGAGCCAAGACTGTACCACTGCACTCCAGCCTGCGGCAACAGAGTGAGACTCTGTCTCAAAAACAAAAACAAAAAATCTCTAATGAATGAAACTCAAATGTCTTTAGGTACATAAGATTTGGGAAGAAATCCAACACATAGATTTTTCATTTTTATTTTAGAGGCTGATTTATGACATCATTCATAGTAATAAAATATTGAATAATACATTAGAAGGCAGCCTATATAAAATGAGGATTCTGCTACTTTGTTTTGTTGTTTCTGCAAGTCTGCAAAAGTTCTGAATATACAGTCTTGTAATATATACTGCAGCAAACAGATTAAAATATTTACCACATATAGTGAATATACAGTAAACAATTTGTTGTCTGACATAATTATTAACTATATTTTATTAATTATATAAGCCTATATACATTATAGAACAATCACTATAGTCACAAATATTAGTTTTACTCTCTGATAGTTTAATTTTCTTCTACTTTATTCAAAAAGATGGGATATAACTAATATCTCTGAGAAATACATAAAATAAAGTGGTACAAAGTCATTGGCTATACATAGAAAATAACTTTATCAAATAAGATAACATAGGTAAATAAAAGCACATCTAGCATAATACTTTACACCTAATGTTTTCTTTCATTTCCTTTGATGTAACTTAAGTAGCAGCTAGCTTGCAAACAAGTTACCATTTTCACTTTTTAAAAATATATGTAACACAAAATGTATAATATTTGGGGGCTTTGCTTATGACTGTGTCCTCACTACATAATATAAATTGCAGTTGTCGGTATTTTTCAGCAAGAAAGTCTCTTTTGTTGTTTGTTTTTTGCTGTTGTTGTTGTTTCTACAGACTTACTTTAGTACAGGTCTAAAATATACGCTAAAAAACAAAAAGGCCAAGTGCATGGCTGTGGTTTTTATCCCATAACTGGCCACTAGATGGTGCCTTCTCCTCTAGGAAAAAAAAAAATACACACACACACACACACACACACACACACACACACACACACACATATGCGCATATGCATGTCCCCCAAAAAACAAGGTTCTATTATCTAAGAATGAAAAGGATGTTTGAATAAAGAAATGTAATCTCAGGTAAAGAAATGCTCTTTCACCAAAAATAACTGCAATAACTTGGACCTTCTTTCTAAATTAAAAGTAAGTCAGTGATCTTAATGTGAATTTTAGGACCCTTTGCCATTTTAGAATGTTCCACTGGGTGGTGCACATGTGTGTAACAAGAAAAACACACAACTCTGCATAAGTCATTTCAAAATCTGACCCCAAAAATGTGACATCTGAAATGTCACACTCAAATATTCTTGACATTTTATTTCAAGGCCCGATGCTTTTCATCATATTCCATTCCATATTAGTTCATTCTAAATCTTTATAGAAGCAGGTTTAACATGATGTTTGCTTAATCATTAAGAACGATAATTATTTAACACTAATTATTCTCACTTGATGAAGCAGATTTATCATTGAAATAGCACTACATACTAAAAGATATTTTATACCGATGATTATAATCTGATCTCACTGTTCATGAATTGTAATAATTAAACCATTGTATTTTCTAAAGCTATTGGAGGTTGAAAAGAACATCAATTAAATTTACTATGTCATTAAGCATAATGCCTTCAGAAAATTAATTTTAACATTTTAAGAAGAATAAAAAGGTTCCAGCTCCTTGGCATTTTAGATGCATCAGATACTCACATCTTCTATCAGAAGTTCTGATTCTGCATCTGACTTTCCTGGAAACCGGATCTTCATGTCCTTGAGAACAAATAAGGTCTGACTTGTTAGATCATCTTCTTGTTCTTTTGTTTTCAGTTGCCGCAAAGACTCACTCTTAAATTTGAAAGAATACAGATATTTGGAGGGGGTCTTATTTCATTGTGCCAGTATAATCTGAAAGATATTTCTAGGTAAAAATGATGCACTTTTAATTGAAAACAATAACAATGAAAAAGGAAGAAAATTTTCTTCTACACTTGTGAATTCTCTGGATTAAATGGATACAAATCCCAAGAGTGTCTTTCACACTTCCACAAGGTTATACTTATTTAGCTCAAAGTGCTAAAATAAGAATATAAATACTTAAAAAGGACTTCCTGGTCAGTTTCATTTGCTACATATACCTTAAGCAGTTTTTGTTGATTAGAAAAAAAATTCATTGTTACCAAGTGAAATTCATTCACTTCTATTTCCTGACTTCTCTTTGGAAACACGATCCATATTAAATAAACAAATTAACTAAATCCTTAGTCTATGTGATGGTAATTAGAGCTATCTGAGCATCTAAAAGTCAGCCTTCTTACAAACTAAATTCACTACTTTCTGCGTACCAAATCTCTGGGACTCATGTGAACAATGGAATACTATATGTTAATTTAATATACAGAACACATTATAAATAGCATTATACTTATGTGCTCTAAGGAGAATTTCTCATTTTTAACCTATTAATCAACTGTCCATTAAGTGAAATTTTCCAAATTTCCTCAAATTTAAAGATAGACTGCACAATATACTGCAAAACCACACATTTACATAGGAAATTTTCAACAATGTTATCCTATTATATCAGCAAATGGAAAATAAAATAATGCTGTTCTTAGTGTTCATCTTTGAGCTCTGGAGAGAGTGAAGTCTGAACCTTTTAAAAGTCATACTAAATTGTAAGCTAAGGTAGGTGAAAAATCCAAATTCCAAGAGGTCATGAGTTGAATTATGGAAAGGATCTGAGGCTCAGTCTGTCCTCCTCTCAGCTGATCCTCTTTGCTACCTAGATTCTGAATACGGACCTCCCTGTAGTCTTAAAAGAGCAAAATAGATGACCTACCACTTGAGAGTTGGTAGAGCAGGCATCATGACTGTGAGGCAGATGCCTCATGTAGGAGGAAGCACGGTTTAAAGAATGTGACCGAGATGCAGAAGTTGGCCGTGACACAGATATCACTTGTTGAGCAGAAGATGGGCGGGTGTCCCCACTGGAAGGTGACTGGGCAGAGATGGACCGAGGGCAACTGACTGAACGCCTTATGGAGCCTGTCAGAGATGGAGAAGAAGGATACTACAGTAGCAGTATTAATATAAGTTTTTCACTATATTCAGTCTATATAAACTAAAGATTAGAGCGGCTGGCAGCGGAGCGGCAATAAATGTCAAAGCATAGGCATCATCTTGAGAATATGAGTTTGGAATACATTTTTCAACAACAGTGAACTTGTTGCAGAAGAACCCTTGTGATGTATAAAAAATGGCTCTTGTGGGAATAATACTATAAACAATCCTTCAACATTTTATCCTCAAAACATGAGATAAAAGAACCAGAAGAAAGGAAAATTAACATTTATGGAGCACCTTCTATAAGCCAAGCATTGTGCTAGGTGCTACACTTTTATCTTAGTCCTCATGGAAACCCTCTGAAGTAGGGTTATCCATTGCCCAGAGGCTCAGAGAAAAAACTTTTTCAAGATCATACAGCAAGAAAGTGGTCAAACTCAGGTTTCAGTCCTGACCCTATCTAATCCCAGTGTCTTCCCTTTTTCTATAATACCATGAGGCTATCCAGTATCCCTTGGGATTTGACTGGTCACTTATAAGTCTGTGTATAGGTTTGAGATTGACTATTTTACATGAAGATTCATAGAGAGAGCTGTAAAGGAGTACAGAGAGTGGGCAGGCTAAACAGGTAAGTTACAGAATTTAGAACCCATGTTAAAAAAAAAAAAAAGAAAAATACATGGATTATCCTAATGCAGTTTAAATATAGAATTTGTTATTATAAAGAGTAGTACTGAGCAAAGAGTATTCTAACTCACAAGAGTAAAGAATTTCTTTTAAGTAGGTTAAATTCCAGTAGTAAAAGACTTAAGTGAAGAAAAAAAACATATGGATCCATAGGGTTGTTATCAGAACAAATATCTAGGGGAAACCATAAAATATCTCCCCTAATGCGTAATAAGAACATAAAGAAAGAAAACCAACTGTTCTAGATAAATTTTGACTCCTGACACAGGGAAACAGATCATCACTCAATATTGTCAATATTTTTATCTTTTTTCAGCTCATATGGTCTATATATCCTCTGTTCTGTATTCTTTCTCTGCTTGAGGAGTATATCTTCATTAATTAAATAATGTAGTAAAACTCACATGAAGTCAGGTTGAATACCCAAATATTTCTCTTCATTAGCTGTTGAAAAAAATTTAAACCTTTATAAGGGAATAGACATAAACCTTAAATTTTGGAGAGTACAAAAAGGTATGCTCATTAAAGCTATAAAAGATTTTTTAAAACCCTTTTCTTTGTTCCAACATTAACTTCCTTCTTAACCTGAAACTCTTGCCGCTTTTCAAAAGGACACTGCTTCTATGTTTCTAGAGAAAGGAAGATGGGCCATGTGAGGAACACACCACTGGTCAATTTTTTTTTTTTTTTTTTTTTTTACAAAACACTGCACATATTTAATGTGCACCAAGATCAAACTTAAACTAAGAAAATACCCAAAGCATGTGCTAGTAACTACACTGTAGTCCTACTCCCTTTGAGGACTTATGGTAATGGTTTGGTTGTATATAACCTGACCACTGGGCAGAAGGAAAATCTCCTTCGTCTTGAATCATCACAGATTCCTTTTTTTTTCCTACACATGCTAGAAATTCACACAGAATAACTAAGTAGCTAGACATGCCAATGATGTTTGAGTAGATTCACAAGAAATCATTTCAACTTGCATATCCCTTTGAAGCTGCAACAAGCTGGAATTTTTCAAACTATCTACAAGAGAAAGTGTTACACATAATCTGGATTTTGTCCTTGATCATCGGCATCACTCTGGAGACAAAACTCAAGTAGGATTTGTGGCTAAAATGCTTCTTAGTGTAAGATTAAAGAAAGAATACAAAACAAAGTGAAAGACTTGTTACAATTCCTCGTGAATACAAAAAGAAAATATAACTAATAAAAAAGATATGTAATTAAATTAGGCTAGATTTAAAATGAAAATTCATACTTATAAAACATTTTAAAAATCTGTATATTTTAGTGCACTATTGTCTGGTCTCAATTTGTTAACCTATTGGTCTGAGAAAAAAGAACAATCTCAGCACTATAGGAATGTTAGCAAATTTTTCTCCAACCTGTCCTCATCCCCCATCAGTTCATGCCATTAGGGAGGCATAACTGATCATCAGCTGATAGGAAAGGGAATTAAAAACTGATCAAATTTGGGCATAAAAATGTCAGCTTCTAAAACCAACACAGAGGCATATTTACACAAAGACACACTGGAAGTATTTAAGGAATCCTTAAGAAAAAAGGAAGCAAGTGATAAAATAGCTTACAAGCTGTGTAATAGGTGCTCAATAAACATTTCTTAAATGCATGAGTAAATAAATAAATGAAACAGAACACAATACATTAATTCCCCTCCAAAGACAGAAACCCTGGTAGTAGTATGTTTCTTTAGAGAATAATGTGTAAACAAAGACCATTCCTCTAAAAGCTTCATCTATTGGTTCTTTATTCCTCATGCATTTTGCCATAACTGTTTAAGACTAGTTTTAAAATATCCATGTTATCAGGGAAGTTAACATATTAAATACATTGCTGAGGGTCAACAAGGGCTCACAATTGTGTTCACTGCATTACAGAACTGGTTCCTTTAATGGAACCCTAGGACAGTGGAGCACAAGGCAAATAGAGATATGAAAGACAAGGGTTCAGAAAAGTCGGATTGGAGGCAGCATCTGAAAGGGGTTTTCCAATTGAATTTAGGCAAACAGCAATCCCACACTGGACATTTGGGGATGAAAGAAAACTCACAGACAAAATATTGCACATTTGGAATTGAAGAATAAATGAAAGATGAGACAAAGAAAGACACAGAGAATGTAAAAAGAAATACAGGTAGAAGGAGAGAAAAGGAAGCAGGAAAGGAAGGAGGTGGAGCAGCTGATTGGCTGCTCTCCTTAGTACTTCCTACACATCATAAGCCCTGACTTAAGTGTTCACTTGTGATGAAAATGGAAGGGAACAAAACTTCAACTATTTCACAATTATGTAACTTACAGAATCATTCAAGTAAAATGCCTAGCAAGACACATACTTTATATATATATATATATAAATAAAATAAATGATAGTATAAAACAAAGTGGGTGAAAAAAGTAGAGAGGTGGAAATTAAATGAGAGAGAATATACTGGCTTAAAAGACATGTAAACATCAGATTAGCCATGAGGCACATTTTACAAAACCCAGGCAAAAATCTGGCACCTAACAAAAACGATGAAATATGGAAGAATAGATTCTTAATTCAGCCCTTTCGTTTTCTATTTGCAGATCTTAAAAGGGATTAAGGGATGTGCCTGAGTCTGGTTAGGGAAAGGAAGTAAGATGGAATCCAGGTCTTCTCACACACAACAGGGTTCATTTGGCCCAAGGACCTTTTATTGAGTTTAATAATTTCAGTTCCATAATTCTTGATATAACATCTAAATTAGAAGAAATTGACTTACTGGGTTGCTGAATTAATTTGTAGTGGCTGGACGGTTTAAGATTATATGTAACTTGCTTTTCTCTTTTCTTATTTTGGTACTCTTCTTTTTCATTTTCATCAGATTCTGAAGAGCCGCTGCTACCATCATAACTGCTGTCACTGCTGCAGTACTTCTGTCTTTTCATTATCTCAGTACTCTCAGGCATGGAACACAGAGGCTAAAAAGAGGGAAATGTGTTATTTTTAAAGAATTCTTTAAAAAGGCTTATTGATATGATTATTTACTATTTCTAATTTCCCCCTTATGCTTGCTGCTTTTTACCGAAGGTTGAGAATCTCCTACAGTGCTATGCATTGATTGTTCTGTTTCTGCAAAATATTATTTCTTAAATGACATAGTCATGATGAGGAATGTGCTGTTCCTACATGATTGGAATAAAGGGTCAGAGTATCTATAAACAAAGAATAACAAAATAAAGGGAAAATATTTGAGATAAAAATATAAAAATCAGAAACATAATCAGCTTTTCTTCATTCCATAACAGAAATTACTCATCAAGACTCAGAGATACACCTTTGCTGTATCATTAACGTTCAGAATCACTCAACAAATGTGTATGCGTGTGCACATGCAAGCGCATCTGTGGGGCCAGGGTGGAGGGCAGGAGAAAGAGGGGCAAGAAGGATAAAGAGAATAAGAAAGCAGGAGCCAGAGAAACCACTTTATAAATAAGGCCACATACCAAAACATTGCCTGTTAGCCTATCCACTTAGACAATGTGCAGCAAGAAGTTAGGTATCCCTCAACATGACTAACTGGCTGTGGATATTTATAAAAATAAAATTTTTAGTTAATTTAGTTAATTGTCCACTTTCCAAACTGGTCAGGAACAACTGATGTCTTTTCTCAGAGTATTCCCAGCTCTGACACACAGGTTCTGGCCATAATAGGCTGACAAAACTTTTCACTGCCCATGCTACATTTTAAAAATTAATAATATAATATGAAGGTCAGTACAGCTAATTTTCATGCAGGAAAGAAAAATTCCTCTAATATAGAAGGCAAAATCTGTAAAGATTGAAAATGCCATGCTGTCATATGCCACTATCCCTATTAGAATCACTTGTTTCTAGTCCTCCCAAACAATGTGTTTCCAATGATGCCAGCTGAAGGAATGGAAGAAAAGGGACATGGGACAGCTTCACTTCAGAAAGAATGTGCATAACCAAGAGCAAGACAGTTTTATAACTCAGTCATTTTAAGAAACTATTTATTACACACACCATATGCCTCCTATTCCTGATGGGAGAGGTTCCTTCAGTTGTATACTAGTTGCTTGTTCTCTGTTAAATCAAACAAAAATGTTTTGATGTTAGCATACACTATAATGAAATCCTTGGATAGCATGGGATTTCACTGAAAGTAGGTATACCCTCTAGTGTAACAGTGTAGAATAAAAGATAAAGAGAGAAATAGCATTTCATGAAGTGCCTGGAATACATAGTAAGCCAAAAACCATGATCTTCTTAAATTTATAGCCTTTGCAAAGGATGAAAAATAACCAAAGCAGAAAAGTAGTTTAATTCACTAAGGTACCAAATTGCACTTAAAAGTATGTGCTCCTTCTGATGGTCTAATATTTACTAAGTACTGACAATGTTCAAAGAGATATGCATAAAAACATTTACCAATAACATAATCATCAAACATTTTGACAGTCTTATGAACAGGAATTCTAGAGGAAGGTTGTTTCCTTAGAAGTTTAGCATACCCAGAAGAAACAGTGGCACAATCGGGCTTGCTAGTAGTGCCTTCCTTCATGTAGCAAACAGCTTTAAGTTTGTAGCTTTAAGAGCTTGACTACATAATGAATTATTTGACCCTATAAAGAATCACAAGGGGAAACATATAGCTGAACCTTTGTGTCTTATATGCACTTGGGACTTTTTGACCAACACACTGTTCAAGCAATAATTAACTAGAAGTCACAGCAACATGAACTCTACACAGTGTCTTTACTACAAACTGGAATTTGTAAACTGGCATTGAGTTATGGCACAACCATACCACTTATTTTTTATCTCCAATTTTCTTATGAAGTAGGCCATATGTTGAAAATTTATAAATGTATAAAGAATAAACAACCACATGCCTGTCACCCAACTTAATAAAAAGAACATTGCTATTATTTTACTGCAATTACTTTTGCACCAACCTAATACTTTATGTGGTGTTTATTTTTATGTAGCTACTTGATGTTTCTTAGATTCTCAAAATAGTGAAAAGTTGTTATTTCTCCTATTACAAGTACCAGTTTTATTTAATTTTTATTATCTCCAATTATTCTACCAGTAAAGACACTGGAAATTAATGTTTGGTGTATGATATCGTCTCTCTGAAAATGAACGGCTGCTTTGAAGTTTGGCTCACTTTAGACCCTTGGTAAACAACATAAAGTTAAAAGTTATAAAACTGCTTCTAGTTCAGACTGATTACGCAGACGTCAACAACTTGGAAATATAGCTGGCTTTAACAACTACAGGAAATATCTAGTTCATTTCATTCAACAAATACATTGTTAATTCCCACAACTTGCCTAGAGTGAAACAGGCTGAAAAATTAGACAAAGTGAATTCTTCCTCCCAAGAGTTTATTTTGTTTGGATGATAAGCCTTATATAAATGAAACACAGGAAAATATAAGACAATATAAAGCTGTCTCAAGGCTTCTGCATTTGCCATTCTGCCAGAAACATTGTGCCTCCAGGATATCTCATGTCTGGTTTGCTGAATAGCAATAATTAATACACAAAGCTTAAGAACTTCCAGTGTTTCCCCAAATGGTGCCATGACTCACACAAGTAGCCACTTTTACAGATACTCTAAAATATATTTCTTCCAAAGGAAGTATCAATGACATATACCACAATGCCTCAATATAGAGCACATAATTCAGAACAGTCTCTGACATCCAAGATCTCCACCAGATAAGTATCTCTCACCAGGCTCACCTGTATCATTTCACCGTCCAAGAACCTTCCACTTGAGTTATACCAAACTTTTCATGTTTCTACAACATCCTATACAGCATCATAACTTCATGTCTTTGCCTTTAGTGTTCTGTCTACCCTAAATGTTCTTCCACCTCTCTTAATGCTTAGAGCACTACTCATTTTTCAAGATCCAGTTCTAATAGTACTACCTTTCTGAAGCTATCCACTTGCTACCAATCCCTTTCTTCTCTATGCTGCTGCAGCACTTTACACTCCCTTTATTACAGTACTTGCCACATTATTCCATTTTTTTATTTACCTGTCTGCTCTTCTACTAGCCAATGAGGTTCTTATGGATATATTTAACAAAATGAACTAATAGATTTTGAAAACCTACTGTGTGTCAGACACTAGATAGGTTCTAGAGATGCAAAGATGAAAATGTACTTGCTACCCTCAAGGAACTTACAACCTCATTCTTAGGCAAATGTGCAAATAATTACTTGTTACAAATGCTCTATAACAGTGTTATTTATGAAACAGCACGAGAAAGAAGGAAGGGAAGGTCTAAGCCTAACTGGGGAAATGAGGGAAGGTTTCACACAGGCAACAGCGGTTCAGCTGAAATAGGAAGGAGCCTCTAATCAAACAAGTCAATGATATTTTTTTTTAGTAGGAAGGCATTTCAGAAGCATGAAAATATGAAAGAACATGATGTGTCCAAGGACACAGAGATAGTATAGTAATTCTGAAATATAAATGGAATAAAATTTTTTTTAAATGCCAAGATTGTTCAAATCAAACTCTTTCCTACTCTACTAGCAA
>CAUYLG010072577.1:0-17532 GCA_963573385.1 Cacajao melanocephalus | reverse complement strand
GTGCTTAGAAAGTGCCACTGCACCTGTGGTGCGGACAGAAGACTCAGATTCATAGGCCAGCCTGAGAAATCACATGGGACCGAAAGCTGCAAAAGCCGCTCTCTCCATGGCAGGATATTCCCCTGTGCAGAGAGGAACTTTTTTTTTATTGCATTTTAGGTTTTGGGGTACATGTGAACAACATGCAAGATTGTTGCATAGGTGCACACATGGCAGTGTGATTTGCTGCCTTCCTCCCCATCACCTATATCTGGCATTTCTCCCCACGCTATCTCTCCCCAACTCCCCACCCGCCACTGTCGCTCCCCTATTTCTCCCCGACAGACCTCAGTGTGTGATGCTCCCCTCCTTGTGTCCATGTGTTCTCATTGTTCAACACCCACCTATGAGTGAGAACATGCAGTGTTTGATTTTCTGTTCTTGTGTCAGTTTGCTGAGAATGATGGTTTCCAGGTTCATCCATGTCCCTAATGCATTGTCAGACTGCAAATTTTCTGAACTGTCATGCTCTGTCACCTCTTGACTGTTTTGTTGCTTGGGAATTTCTTCTGCCAGATTCCCTGAATCATCTTTCTCAAGTTCAAAGTTCCACAGATCTCTAGGGCAGGGTCAAAATGCCACCAGTCTCTTTGCCAAAGCGTAACAAGGGTCACCTTTGCTCTACTTCTCAACAAATTCCTCATCTCCATCTGAGATCACCTCAGCCTGGACTTTATTGTCCATATCACTATCAGCATTTTGGGCAAAGCCATTCAACAAGTCTCTGAGAAGTTCCAAACTTTCATACATCTTTCTGTCTTCTGAGCCCTCCAAGTCTCTAGAAAGTTCCAAAGTTTCTCACATTTTCCTGTGTTTTTCTGAGCCCTTCAAACTGTTCCAACTTCTGCCTATTACCCTGTTCCAAAGTCACTTCCACATTTTTGCATATCTTTACAGCAGCACCATACTCCTGGTACTAACTTACTGCATTAGTCCATTCCCATGCTGCTATAAGGATATACCTGAGACTGGGTAATTTATAAAGGAAAGAGGTTTAATTGACTCACAGTTCCACATGCCTGGAGAGGCCTCAGGAAACTTACAATCACAGCAGAAGGGAAAGTAAATACATCCTTCTTTACATGGAAGCAGGAAGGAGAAGTGCCAAGCAAAAGGGGAAAAAGCCTCTTATAAAACCAACAGGTCTCATGAACTCACTCACTATCATGAGAACAGCATGAGGGTAAATTCCCCCATGATTAAATTACCTTCCACAAGGTCCCTCCCAGGATACATGGGGATTATGAGAACTACAAATTCAAAATGAGATTTGGGTGGGGACACAGCCAAACCATATCAGCCCCCACTATCTTCTTTACAGTTGTCCTTCTAGCAGGAAGGAGACACAGGACTTTTATATCTCATTCAATTTCTGCCATATTTTCCTATATTCCACTTCTTCATAAAAATTATTTTAGCCATGTCCACAATTAGGAACAGCATATTTGACCATACTCCCAATTCATTCACCTGTTCTATAGGATCCATTAATTAATTCATTCTCCAGACACTGATTAAGCATGTGTATTCTGTGCCTGCTCAATGGTTGAAATTAATAACATAGTCTTTGGGTTTCAAGATTATCTATCTCCATATATACCTATGTAACAAACTTGTATGTTCTGCACATGTATCCCAGAACTTAAAGTACAAAAATAAAAATAAAAAATTTTTTAAAAAGTTTTTAAATACACATAAAGGACTACATTTTAACTAAAATATATAAATAGACATTAAAATTCACCATGTTTTCATTAGTCTTCTGATTATCATGAGGACTTTGGATTTCTTGTAATAAACCATAACCGAAAGACATAGTTCCTTTAAAGCAAGGCAAATATTTACTTACAATAAAAAAGCAATCTAAGAGCAAAAAGAGAGAGAGAGAGAGATTATCTATGTCAGGACCTAAGACTATATTCAGAAAATTAGACACACAAAAAAAAACTGAGGATTTTTCAGCCTGAAAATTCTTTATGACTAACAATGTAGAACAATACACATGTTAAATTATAAACGTATTAAACCTTCTTTACCTTTTCTTATTATTTTTTCACATTCATCAGCCAGTTGGAAAATCCATGACCATTTTTAATTATTGTAAAATTGGAGGCCAGATATTTTAAGGAACATCTGTATTTTACAGATCACTACCTAAGACATAGATACATAGCCTGCAAATAACTTATAACTCTCCAGCACATACTCACTTCCACTGTCCTCATCCTGGCCATTCTGAACTGCAACCCAGCTGTGATAAACTGATGACACCATCTGGTGTTTGGAGCAGGGAACAGTAGTGCTCATAGTAGTTTTGTTAATTAAAACTTAATTTAATCTGTCTTCCCTACTTCCTGCCTTTCCTACCCAACCAGAAATATGCACATACTGAATCCATTTTTTCTCTGTTTCTCACTATTCCCCTGCTTTTTGTTAGTAAGTTAATTAGCTAGTTTGTTTATACATATTCTGATATACAATATCAGGAAATATTTTTCAAACATATATACCAACATCTGCTTTGACAGCTTTGCTTATATTGGATCCCTCTTAGGAAAGCCTCCACCTCACTTCTCATGATCTTCCTCACCGACTTCCTCTTAATTTTCTTTGGTCTATGCTGGAATCAAAAATATTCCCCTTATTGTTATTTTTAAATATGACACTCTTTCTAGTGATGCATCCATGTCAAGAGAAAGGAAATCCAGGAGTTGCCTACCAGGTACAAATCAAGGCAAGTTCCCCATGCAGAAGTCTGCCCTTTCTTGTTCATTCCCACCACAATACTTTTGCTACTGCAAAAGAACTCTTCTTCTCTTTACTTCCCTAAAGTCTTCTGTTTCCAGCCTGACCTCCTCCAGGAAATCCTGCTTATTCCAGACCCCCTTCTTCTCTGAAACCCAATGCTTTAATCAGTGTTTTCATTTCCTAGGGCTGCTATAACAAATTACCACAAATCAGATGGCTTAAAGCAAAAGAAATTTATTTTCTCACCATTCTGGAAGCCAGATGTCCAAACTCATGGTGACAGCAGGGGTACACTCCCTTCCAAGGCTATGGGAGAGAATCCTTCCTTGCCTCTTCCAGCTTCTGGTGGCTTCTGGTCTTCCTTGGCTTGCAACAGCCTCACTTCAGGCTCTGACTCTCTTCACACAGCCTTCTCTCCTATCTATGTTCTCTCCTCTTCTTATAGGGATACCAGGTATTAGATCCAGGCCCTACCCTAATCCAATATGATCTTATCACTAATCTTACCTTAATTATATATGCAATGACCTTTACTCCAAATAAGATCCCCTTTTGAGATTGTGGGTAAATATGAGTTTTTTGGGAGACACCACTCAATTCACTACAATCATATACTGTTTTGGCTTTATTTTAAATCTGTTTGACTTGTTTTCAAAATAAAATTGCTGATTGTTTAGGAAACTTTTGAACCTCTGGTAGTAACTAAAGCAAGGATAAACTTATTAACTTTAAATTTAACAGAGATGGAGAAACATTCAGTTGTGTGTGTGTGTTGTTGTTGTTGTTTTAGCACTTTCACTCTTTTTTTTTTTTAAGACAGGTCTCACTCTGCCAGCCAGACTGGAATGCAGTGGCATAATCATAGCTCACTGCAGCCTCAAACTCCTGGGCTCAAGCAAGCCTCCCTCTTCAGCCCCCTGAGGAGCTGGGACTACAGACACATGTCAACACATCCAGCTAATTTTCTCTAATTTTTGTAAAGACTGGGTCTCACTATGTTGCCCAGGCTGATCTCGAACTCCTGGCCTCAATCAAAATCTTCCAACCTTGGCCTCCCAAAGTCCTGGGATTGCAGGTGTGAGCCACCACACCTGGCAGTACTTTCTTACAGATTTTAAATTGTTTTATGTGTCTACTGAAATCTACTTCCTTGGAACTTGCTTTCATTACATTGTGCATTTTACCTCATGTAAGCTGATGATTCTCCCTGTAGATCTCATAATTTTATACTTCCAGAATTGAAACTATCTTCCTTATAAACATAAACATATCTTGAAATTGTCTGTGTGTTTGTCTTCACAGAAAATCAGTCTAAACTATCCACAGAGAACCAGATACTCCCCACATTTCAGAGAATCTCCCATCTCCTCTCCCTTGAACCTATATACTTACTCTCTTATTCCATCACTGTGAGCCTCCTCATACAGTGCTTGAAGGTAATGAAGATGGAGACAATGCTGTTTTCTTTCTCTCTGGCTTGGGGACATACTAAACTTTTTTTTTTTTTTTAAAGAGAGATGGAGTCTTACTATGTTGCCCAGACTGGCATCAAACTCCTGGGTTCACGCTATCACCCCTCCTCAGCTTCCCGAGTCGCTGCGGCTACAGGTGGGCATCATTGCACTCAGCTTTTACTAAGGATTTTTGAAAAGAGACACTAAACTGGAATGCCACACCAGCTCTGTCTTTCTAATTCTCATTTGTCCTCCAATATTTAACTCATATTCCCATCTCTCCTGTAAACATGCCCTGGTTCTTACAATGGAAGTTGTCTCTCCCTCCTCTGTGACCCTCTTGTGATGGGCTTGTGCCCTAGCATTTAATATATACCCCTTCACTGGGAAACTATTGGGCACATATCTCTTTACCACCAGACTGTAAGGTCCATAAAGGCAGAGGTCATGTCTTATAAAAGGTGTTCACTGAAGCTTTGTATATGTTCAGATATCTTTAGATGTAACTCCCAAGCATTTTAGTAATTATAACTTTTATTTATAATCCATAGCCAAGCCATGGCTGGACATGACTAAATGGACAACTGTCCCTGTGCTATAATGACTATGGCAAGCTAAATAAAATAATTATATCTAAGACACATCTTAAAGGCAAAAGAAAAGTAGAAACACTGGATGAAGAAATTAGTGAATATATAGTCCCAAGAGTAAAAATTAGACCAAACTAGAGATATTTTGTCTCAATTTGGAAGTCATTCCCATTTTCCAGCAGCACTATCCAAATATAAAAGGTCTTTAGAGCAAGAGAGCCCCATGTTCAAATCACTGCTTGGACGCTTACTAGATATATGAACTTGAGCAACTACATTTAACTTCCCTGAGTTTCAATTTCCTCCTCTGTAAAATGAGAATGATTACTTCATGGGGCCACTTGGAGGACTGAATTAAATGAGATATGTTTACAAATTAGAAGCACAGTGCCTGGCTAATAGTGGATACACAACAAATGGCAGCTGTGGATGTTTCATCTTTCATAGACAAAGAAATGGCTCAGTTTCTGCAGAAAGCATGAATAAAAGCTGCTCTGTGAGCACTGGTAGGAGTATGTCCTTTCTATGAAGTGGTTTAGTCTTGAATTTTATCAAACCTATCACTGGGGTATGGCACCAGATTTGCATTTCTGTGTAACATATGAAAGGTATTTTTCCAAAAAAAAATATTATCAGTGATAAAATGTTTAAGTCTAATATACCTACAAATGAGAATGATGATGGAATAATATCCCATCTAGTCACTCATCTAAGATTCCCCAAGTGCCTGATGTGTATGAGAGCCTCTGCTAATCACTAGGTGAAATGAACCAGACCAACCAAATGAACCAGACCAGCCACTGCCCTCAGGGATTCACTGTCTACCCAGAAATAAAAAAGAATGCAGTAGTCTTGTGTTAAGGGCCTGGAAGTGGCTGTACCTGACATCCATGGTTTTGTCTTCCCAGAACACAGTCTTCCTGCTTCTGGAAAATATTCTACTCTAAACTATCTGGCTACCAGGGGAGAAGCTGTCATACAGCTTCCACCTTTGTGTCAACTAGATTTGTTGTATAACAAAACACCCAAAAGTTAGAAGCTTAAAGCAACAGCCATTTATGTGCTTATGAGCTGGCTTTTTGGTCTGGACTTATCTATGTGGTACTTCAGATCTCAGCTGAATATACTGATGGCACTGATGACCCACTAGGCAGCTCTGCTTCTTATGACTTCTTGGTTTTCAGTTGGGGTAACAAGGATGACTGAATCACATATCTCTCATTATCACACAGGCTAGCTCAGACTTGTTCACATGGTGGTGGCAGGTCTCTGAGAGAGTGGAAGTGTGCAGGATCTTTTGAAGCCGAGGCTTGGAACTGGCACCACATCACTTCAGCTGCATTCTTTTGACACCCAATCAAGGACTAAGTCCAACCTAAATTCAGGTGGTGGGGAAGTAGACTCCACCTCTTGATGGAAGGAGCTACAAAGTCATGAGGAGGGGGGAAAGATCATGGCCACCTCCACAATCTCCCTCCCTGGCCAAATTGGAGGGCATGTGCTCAGACTTGGCCAACCCTAGTATTTTTGATGCCTCTGTACCGTCCATCAGACCTCACTTTCTTGGCTCAGGAATAGACATCTGATAACCACTAGATTAATCAGATTATTTTCTTGCTCAGGACTTTTCCCTTTGGGGTCAGAGAGCCCTAGTATCAGTTTGTCTCTGGTAGGGAAAATATGAGACTACAGCCATCAACAATGTGTTTGGCCATCTCACAACTCTGCCTTTGATGTGGAAAAATCCTGCCATCAGCTGGTGCTATGGTCTGAATGTTTGTGTGTTCCCCCAAAATGTACATGTTGAAATTCTAATTCCCAAGGTGACTGGGGCTTTTGGGGAGGTGACTAGGTCATGAGGGTGGAGCCCTCATAAACAGGATTAGTGCCCCTTTAAAAGAAGCCCCAGAGAACCCCTTCTACCACATGAGGACACAGCAAGAAGGCACCATTTATGAACCAGGAAGAGTTCCCTCCTCAGACTTGGAATCTGCTAGAGCTGATCTTGAACTTTACAGCCTCCAGGACTACGAGTAATAAATTTCTGTTGTTCGTAAGGTACCCTATCTATGATATTTTGTTATAGCAGCCCAAACAGACTAAGATAGTTGGAAAGAAGGAACTCAACATCTGCAAAGAAGCAGAGGCACAAGAAAGATAATTTTAAGGACATGCCAATTCTCTGGTTAGATTCCTTGAGACCAAGTAGCCTATGCCTTTTCTATGATTACCCAAGCCTTCTAATGAGTTGACTTTCTGAGCCAAGCTAAGTTCCCACTGAGGGACAACAGAGACAGCCACATGGAAAAGAAGAGTGAGCCAGGGAGGGTACAGTGTTAGGACAAGTAAAGGTGTCCAGTGAAGGAAATTTCAAAACAAGGAAGAGCAACAGCAAACAGAGATGAGTAATGATAACCATGTCTGAAGCATATGAATGACTGCTGAAGGCTAGGTTTTAGAGGAGGAAAAGAAAAAGATACAGAAAAAGCAGTTGGATCAGAATCTGCAGAATCTTAATGACACAATAAAGACTTTGAACTTTGTTTTATACATGGTAGGATATTTTAAACAGGGGATGTCACAGTTGAAGAAAAGTGTGAGGAGGATCAATCTTGGGATGGTTGGCATAATGGATTTTAAGGACAGAAAATGAATTTGGGGATAAAGTCTGCAACAATGAGGCCTTGAACTGGGGCTGAAGAAAAGGGGATGAAGAAATAAACAAGGGGTATGCAAGAGAGAAAGAAAAAAAAAGCCAGGAATTGGAAACAGACTGAACCTATAGACAGTGGATGGCGATATGAACAGCAGGGAAGGCTTACCATACAGCTAGGTGTTTGATCAGAGATGGGCGATGTTTACAACAGCAGAAGAGTTTATATGATACACTAAACAGGAGCACAGAAAAGAGGTTGGGGCCACAAGAGTTATTAATCAGTTACCAAATATCAGTGGAAGACCTCCTTTGTGTTCCACTGTGAAAAGTGCCAGGAACACCACCAATGCACATAAATGTCTTATGAACCTGCATTCTAATAAGGACTGTTGATGTGCTGGGAGCAAAAGAGGTCTAAACTCACAAACACAGTATATCATATGGGGAGGGGATGTGGTTTGATCCCTCATAAATGATTGAGAAAGAGAACTTGGAATTAATTGGCCCAAGCCTCCCCCCACAAACCTGGGTGTTTTCCACTAGTTAATTCCCTCTCACCTACCCAGCATCTCTCTTTCCTTTCACTTCCCCCATGCAATTCATTTATGGCTCCTGTTTTCCACACAACTGGAGAAAATTCAACATTTGTACTTGTCAACTCGGTAGCCATATTCAAATCACTATCAGAAGACAGAGTTACAAAAATCTTTAATACCTCCAACCAGACTAATAATAGCAGCATGAAGGAAATCCTTTGGTGAGCAGGGAAGAACACGATTCACCAAGATTGAGAACCGAGTGCTGCCTCTTAACAAGATTTATGTCATTACTCCGAACTCAGGGATGGAGCAGATTCCTAAAGCAACTGGAAGCCAACTGGGAGATATCTGTATGGGAGAGGCTAGGAGGCAGGTAGGGGTACCAAAGGCAACATGGGCCAGGCAGAAATGGAATTATTTGCTTTCATGTCCCTTTTGTCTACCCATTTTCATCTTTATAGAACAGTCCCTTCCCTGTCCTTCCCAATTCCCCATTTTCTTTTCTTTTTTCCTTTCTTTAAATGCAGTCTAATCCCGAGTGTGAACTGATGTAGTTTGTGTGTTAGGGGAAAAAAATTTCTCTCTTTTTCTGCCTTTTTTTTTCCTTCTTCTTCCCCTGGCCCAGTTCATTATTTTTCTTTCTTGTCACTCAGTGTGATAGGTTGAACAGAAGTGCACAGATGAGCACTGAAAACGGTGTCACAAGGCCTTAATCTAGTCTTTAATGCCTGACTTCAGAGATGTCATTTATCTTCTAACTGCAGCAGGCATCCACCAACTTTATCTCTAATAATATATTGATGGATTAAAAGGGTCGGGCAGGAGACCGGGCTGGAAAAATTGCTTATTGACATCAAAATACAGTGCCCTCAACCTGATAAACATGGAGGGCTCGTGTATCTCCCAGAATAGTTGGCGTAGCTATAATTTTTTTCTAACATGTTTCCCCCAGGTTCATGGGGTGGTCCAGTAAAATAAACAAATACTAAACATTATTTCTATGCTGACATGGCCAAGGAACACGCGAGATATTTTAGAAACACATTTTTAATGTCAGATTTATAAATACACCTCCCTTATTTATGACATGTTATAGCATATTCTATGACAACTTGAAACAGGCACCTATAGTCTTGGCAGCATTCAGATATTCGCCGTGCAGTTTGTTGGAGCAAAAGCTCCCAGTAGCACCTGATTATGCTTTTGGACGGCCGGTAAAGCAAGGCTATTTCAGCAGAGAGATGAGGCCAGTAATCTCGGAATGTAAATGAACAGAGCCTTTGGAAAGGTTTCCTTTGTTTATTGTTCTGTTCATTTCATTGTTTGGTTAGCAGCAGCATGTTTCAAATCACAGTCCCCTTTCCCTACACAGGCTGTGCCTACACAAGTCACTTTTAGAATAAACCAAAAAATAATCATAGACTTCGAACTCCTACTTAGTAGGTAATTTCTAAATTGACTATTTTCAAAATTACCTGTTGTTGAACTGAATTTTGCCTAATTTTTTTTTAACTCAGTGAATTAGTTGGCATGTGAAGGTACTTTCCCAGGGAATTATTGTTTTTAATTTTGTAAGCATAAATGTTCTTGACTTGACTTTCACCTGATTTTCAAATAAAAGTGACTTCTTCAGCTCGACTTGCTTTGTTTGGAAAGCAAGCTCTAAAAATGCCTTTATCAGTACTAAGAGTGGGAAGGTGACCTATTTTAGCGTCCTAAAAAGTTCCTTCATAATATTATATTTTTTCTTGAGTACAAAGGTAAGATCATTAAGGTTGTCTGGCCAACTTGCTTCTAAAGAAAGCCACAGAAACTATTCATTATTCCAGCATTTTGTTAATTTCATAGGAACTGTTATTCTGTTGTGCCCTTGCTGATGATAACAGCACCTTATTCAGGACCATCCAAGACAGAATCCTGGACATCAGTGTCCAGAGCCTAGAGGTGCCTACAGAGAAAATCTTCCACAGTTAGCTCCTCAATGTTAAAGTACATTTGAACCCAAGCTAACTGCTGTCTACTCACTGCTGCTTTGCTGACCGGGACAAGGGACTCTTGCAGCAGTTTTCCCACCTGTAAAATGGAGATACAAGTTGTAGCTATTTCATAGGGCAGTTGTGAGGCTTAAATATGTTCATATATTAAAAGTGGTTACAGCAGTGTCTAGTACATGGTGAATTCCCAGTAAACCTTATCTATTACTATTATCATCATCTTTAAACATATTACTGGGCTTGTAATGACATCTCATCCCAAAGGAAGAATTACTTAAGATATGGCCAGGAAAGGAGGGTGTCTACTAGAGCAAAACATGTTAAGAAGAGGGAAGAAAAAAAGCTGAGGCCAAAGAAAATGCCAAAATGAAACAACCTCAAAGCTGGCAAAAAATCCTAAAGGAGTCATTAGCTATAGGGTAGCAAAACTCTTGTCAACAGATGAGAAGAAAAGAAACACTAATATGTACATATTCTAAACCAGGCATCAGAGTCCTCTGACCTCTTCCTGTAAGATTTCCTGGCCAAATTGTGGCATATACTGGGGGGAAGGGGATTCGCTGCATAAAACCCTGCTACTAAAGTAAGAGTTTTTAAAGTGACAGATTATAGAACAGGTTGAGAAAAACAAAATTTAGGAAGTAGAAGGGAGCCCATTCCAGAATGACCTATCAATCTTCCTTGATTGCTTTGGAATAAGCTGTGTATCTAAGAAATGTCTTCCATATTGAGAATACTGCAATTAGCACCGGTAAGTTGGCTACATGGACAGAATTCAAAATGCAGAATATAAAAGCTAAGAATCCAAAACTAATCACTTAAAGGCTCCTCTACACAGCACATTCAAGGGAAGATTAAGGATCAATGTATCTGAAGTACAAAAGCTGAATTGGGAGTAAAAATAATAATGGACACGATTGACGGGGCACTGACCATTTACCAGGGCCAAGTCCAGGTCTGTCTTACTCTAAAGCCATGTTCTTTATTTCCACATTTCCACTCTAAGCTGCATTCAGATTTTGTCTGCAGAAAGCAAAACAAAATAGTGAGATTACCAAGGTTCTGAGCTGGTGGGTTTTATGAGCAAGGGAGAAGGGAACTGAAAGTTTCATATTCCTCCATCTGAGAAGACAACCACTGGCTGATGGTCCCCAATCTTAAAAATTCTAATCTAGAGATTTATTCCTTCCTCCTCTGTTTTCAACTGCTCCAGGGATAAAGAAATCATCAATTTTTAGTGCTGTCATCAAATGGGGTCAGCCTAAGGTAAGACAATAAAAAGAGGACGCATGACCTGGAAACTCTGTTAAAATATGGAAGGGTCCAACCACTCCCATGATTCACTGTTTACACAGAAAATTGCATTCTTACAACTTCTGTTTAAATTTATATTTTCAATATGTATTAAATTCAGCCATCACACCTTTCCCCAGCAATTTAACTTGTATGACTTCCTCTCTGGATAATGGAATCAAGCAAAAAAGCAAAGAGAAGATAAATACAAATCCAAGTTCCTTTCAATGTGGGTTTTGTCAGCATAGTCCAAAGAGAAGCCAGCCTTGTGGGTTAATAAAATAGTATATGCCAGATGCCAAGCGTTTCTGTACATAATTCACCTTTAATTCTTACCACAATTCTGTAAGATGGGTATTATGAGGAAATTAAAGCTGAAAAAGAATGAGCAACTTGCCCAAGGTCATACAAGTAAACAGCAATGTTTTTAAGACTCAAACCCAAGCCTTCTGACTGCTAAGTCCAATGCTCCAAACTGTTTGTTGTGCTACATTATGTTGTAATAATGGTTGGTAGCATTTATCTGTACTTTGCAGTGCAGTAAGGCCAAAGGAGAAGAGAGCATATCATCTCTCCTGCCTAACAAGCTCTGTCTATAAAAAGAAGCACAAAAAATATGGGCATAATATCAAGGTTTGAAGTTATTTCTTTGGCTTCACACCATGACCTTTTATAAAACTCAGTTCTAATTAGCAGGATTTTCCATAAATATAGAATGTTTCTTTCTTTTAAATTCATGTATGTTGCCCACAGACCTCTGATGTTGCTGGAACTTCATGTTGATATTCAGATGGTCCTGTCACCATTTTTGGATGCTTCCAAGGCCTGAGCTCTCATGTGACTAGAGGTGCCACTTTCTTTTGCATGCTCAGCAGTGTCACTGATGATAGCTCAATTATCAGAGAGTATAAATCACTATGGAAAAATCGATCTCTCCCTACTGACTGTATGAGTGGCCCCTTCATTGGAACACAAAGCACATGTGAGGGCTGGTCATGAAGAGCAGGAGGACAAACAGTGGCCACAGCTGCAAGGGAGGACTAAGTCAGCTCAGAAAAAAAGTGTTGTTGATAGGGCACCTGGTACAGAGGACGGAATCAGGCACAAATGTTGGATGGACCAGAGCAGACTCTCACTGAACTATGAAGGGTTAGGTAAAACACAAGGGAGCTATATGTCAAAATACAGCCTAATGAGGTTAAAAGGTCAGTATTGAGATTAATAGGCAAACAAAATGAATACATTATAGTAAAGACCAACAAACAACAATAAATATATTAACCCACAGAAAAAAAAGAAAAGAAAAGAGGTCTATTCTAAGGCTGTAACATCAAAACAAAAGCAAAAGAAATAAAGGATTCTGGACAGGAACAGAAAGGCAAAGCATAGTTGGACACCTCTGTGAGCTCTCCAGAGCACTCTCTGGGGCTCCTTCCCTCTGTAGAAGGCTGGTGGCAACACTCATCTTAGCTTCTATCCATAGCCTCTGGCCACTGCAATCTTCTCACTCAGTAACCAGACCTTGTAGGTGACATACGGCAAAATATTCAGTCAAGGATACTTTTCACAGTGTCTATTTGATCCGAGTGAATTTGACCCACCAAATAGTGTTGAGGGCTCCCAGCTCCTCCCTGAAGTCCCCATGCTGTTCCACTCTGCCATCATTCTCAGGTCCTCAGGTTCTATTCACCTGCTGCTCAACTAGGCACAGATACACATCATGTCTGCTATCCAACTGGGGAATGGGATACCAATGATACTTGGTTGCTTCCCCCATCCCCTGGTTTTGAGGGGCAGGGAAGGACCTTCTACTACACTGGTGACTCATGGCCCCCGTGATTTCCTTCTCCCCTTTACATTCTGATTATATACTGAAACTCCTGGGTATGTCTAGATGTAGCAGAGTCCATTAAACTATCCTTTAATGAACCAATTGCTAGGGGCTGTCTTTAGAATGTAGGGTACTTGATGCCTCCTTATCCTCAATTTTTATCCTTTCATGACCATCTGAGGGCAAACACAAGTCCCAATGAACATCCTATTACACACACAATTACTTTGCACTATGAAAAACCTTAACGAGAACATGAATGAATTTTTTGAAAAATGTAAACAGGAATACATATTGCAGTAAATTGCTAAGCCTGTTAAAGAGAGACTACAAGAAATTTTTAAAACTTATTAAAGGAAAATTAAGGAACATGGAGAGCAGAAGAAGAAAGTACAAATGCACCTGATAGGAGCACTAAGAGGAAAAGGTGGGAGGGTAAAGAAGGTAGAGTGGAGGAGAGGAAATATAGGGGGAATATGGCTAAGAACTTTTCCAGAATTGATTAAAGATGAGGCTCTTCAGATTAAGTATCACAATAAATCCCAAACAAGGTAAATAAAAATGTATCCATGCCAGGCACACCTTAATGAAACTATAGTAAATCTGAAACTAAAAGAATATCTTAAAGGAACTAGAAAGTAAAGAGAGGTTACCTATAAAAGAATAGCTATGTATTTTAACAGCAAACTATTCAATAGCAACAACAGAGGCTAATGAAATACTGTCTTCAATGTGCTGGGAGAAAATCATCATTAATTTGGAACTTTTTGCTCAAACTATCATTTAAAGTAAAGACAAAATATGTATTTTCAAACAAACAAGAAAATAAAAGAATTTATCCTTCCTAGGTCCTCACTAAAGAATTGTTAAGTGATATTTATAAATAAAGATATAGTGGCAAAAATAAAAGATATATGTTCAAAACTATGCTGACAAAATAAATTAAGACATGTATTATAAGGCTTTTAGTTGCAAAATTATATGGAATGGAGAAAGACTAGAAATAACCCAAATTCCCATCAATGGAAAATGTATTGAGTAAACTATGGTATATCCATGCAATGGAGTACTATGCAGCCATAAAAAGGAATGGGGAATATTTTAATATACTACTATGGAGATGCTCTGAAGATATAATTGTTAATTGAAAAAAGATAGGAGAAAGTAATAGCTACCATTTATATAAGTGAAGGGATACAAATATACATGTTTTCTGATATTAAAATACAAAGACAGATAAATCATAATTTTTTTTTTTTTGGAGTGCAATGGCATGATCTTGGCTCACTGCAACCTCTACCTCCCAGGTTCAAGCGATTCTCCTGACTCAGCCTCCTGAGTAGCTGAGATTACAGGCATGCGTCACCACACCTGGCTAATTTTGTATTTTTAGTAGAGACGGGGTTTCTCCATGTTGGTCAGGCTGGTCTCAAACTCCCAACATCAGCCTCGGCCTCCCAAAGTGCTGGGATTACAGGCATGCACCACTGCACCCAGCCCATCATAACTTTTTTAATGGTAAGCCAAGAGGGGAGAGAATTAAGTGGTGGACAAGGATTGAAGCTGAACTCCCTTGAATATAACTTGTTTTGCAAATTCAGCCTTGAAACCATGCAAAAATTTTACCTAACTATAAGATAAAATTTAGAAAATAAAGCAATTCAAAGTTCTTGGCATAATGACTAAGAAAAGTTATTCCAAGTAATGTTAAAATACAGTAATTTGACTCTATAGCCCTTCAGGAATAAAGCCTAAGAACAGAAAAAAAAATGAAAACCAAAAAACATTTGGAAAAAAATTTACATAGGTTTTAAGAAGCATTATGCTTATGCTAATAATTATTGCTATTAGCATAACGCTAATATTGTTAATATGAGACAGTTGTACAGTATTATGGGAAAAATTAAATGTTGCTGAGAGCCGGAATTTTCAATACTGTTTAAAGGAAATACAAATGTAAGATCACTAAAAATTCTGTAGGCCTGAAAGTTCTGAATTTGAATAGGAAGCATTAATATGAACTCATGATGTATTTTGTCTTTTAAAGTTGCACATATTTTCTAACTTAGGACATTGAAAAGCCCCAAAATAATAATTCAGTAACAATAAACACCACTAATACCTAAATTATGGTATCCAAAAGTCATTTTCCACCCAACAGAACCAAGGCTCCTCAAGGAGATGGTTAATTTCAGGGTTGGGCCAGTGATATGGTTTGGCTCTATATCCCCACCCAAATCTCATGTTGAATTGCAATTCCCAATGTTGGGGAGGAACATGGTAGGAGTTGATTGGATTGTTGGGGCAGATTTCCTCCATGCTGTTCTCATGATAGTGAGTGAGTTCTCAGGAAATCTGATGGTTTAAAGTGTGTGGCACTTCCCCCTTTGCTCTCTTTCTCCTGCTGCCATGTGAAGAAAAAACTTGCTTCCTTTCACCTTCCACCATGATTGTAAGTTTCCTGAGGCCTCCCAGTCATGCGTTCTGTTAAGCCTGCAGAACTGTGAGTCAGTTAAACCTCTTTTCTTCATAAATTACCCAGTCTCAGGTAGTTCTTTATGGAAATGTGAGAATAGACTAATACAGGCAGGAAATATACAATTTGGCCTCCACCTCCAAACTCCACCTAAAGCAGTTTGTCAAACCAGACAGCAAAGAAACTAACAGAATTTATAAGGACCATTCTCAAGGATCTCCTGAGTCAAACTGAAGAGACTCCCACTGATCAAAACTGGGACAATTTGCACATGCATGCAATAACCACAATAGGTGAAACATATCAAATATATGTACTTATATAATTCGTATTTATAATAAAACTTTTTTAAAACTACATAGCTCAATGAATACTTTTGGAAGATGCTAGGGAACCAGCTGATTATTTTGAAAATGATAGTAGAGTGTAATCTGTACCTCAGGGTAACAACAGTTGAGGAAAGGAAGTCCATTTTGGTAGACATTTCAGCTAAAAAGAAAAAGAAATAACATAATTTAACATAAATGATCAGTTTTGTAACTTTTCATTAATTGATGGAGCTGGTAAGTGGTCATCAATGCCACTAACCAGAAACTATGTGCCTCCCCAGGGAAGAACACAACACCACACACAAGGTATTCTTGCAAAAAATAAATAAACATTTTTAAGAGGAATCTGAAACAAGCCTGTACATCAAAATACTAATTTACAGGAAAATCAGAGATTAGAGTATAAGAAATTCTACAAGAAAATAGCCACTTCCTTCAGCAAAAGAATAAAAATTGCAGGTAAAAAATGGAAGGAGAACCTATAAATCAAAAGAGACTTAATAAGATATAGATTTTACCTCAAACAAAAATTAAAAATCACTATAAGAACAATACTTTAAAAGAAAATCAGCCAACAACAACACATACATCTTATTTGGATTCAATTCAAGCGCTATAAAAATAATATGTGTGTCATAATTTCATGACAATCAGAGTAATGTGATTATTGTCTAGATATTTAATGACATCAAGTTTTTTCTAAATATTTAGATGTCATAATTTTATGACAATTGGAGTAATGTGATTATTGTCTAAATATTTAATGATATCAAATTTTTTCTAAATATTTAGATGTCATCATGGCTTTATAGTTAAGTTCAAAAAATAATTTTTATCCTTTAGATTTACAGATACATAATGAAATACTACAAGTGAAATAATACAATGAGCTTTGCCTCAAAAAAAATCTGGTTTGAGTGGAGATATAGATGAAACTATATATTAATAATAAATGGTAAGCAAAAGGTTTATTCAACTATTCTTTTTACATTTGTAGTTGTTTAACATTTTTATAATAAATTTAAAAAAACACACACACAAAGAAAATTTAACATAGTCTGATACCTGAAGTCTGGTCAGTAGACTTCACCTCCCCATCTCTTCCTATCAAATGAGGATGTGTCTACAACACCAGCTTTGATAACCCAATGGGTGAGAAGAAGTAGACATTTTGACTGACCACTTTCCTTTTTAATAAACCATAAAATTGCACATAGAGAGAGAGAGAGATCCAAGATGGCCGATTAACAACAGCTCAAGGTTGTAGCTCCCAGTGAAAGCGCAGAGAGCGAGTGGACGCCGCATTTTCAGACGAATTTTTGTTGCCCACAGACTGGGAAATTCCCAGCAGAGGAGCCACATGGGTCGCCAGCACGGCTTTTTTGGCCGGCGCGGCTGTTTTGCCGGTGCCCCGGCACAGCGCTTCTCGGCGCGGAGTATACGGGACAGGGTGCCCTTTGAGTCCAGCTCGGCTGGTCCCATCCCCACAAGGAGAAGAGCAATTGGAAGCGCTGAGGACTGAGAGTTTCACAGTAAGCACAGCTGAACCCAGGAAAGCCAAGCTCAGTGGAAAGGGGCGTCTG